>JABUQX010080160.1:30000-34329 GCA_015478945.1 Trachelipus rathkii
CACTTTTTGCCAATAACTAAGATTGGCTGAACACCCTAGTTTTTTTTGTACTGCAACAAACCTCGAACTCGTGCACCACCACGGCTCCGGTGTGTTGGCCAAATCTTTGCTTCCACATTGCAAAGTTTTAAAATTTTGGGAATTCGTTTTTAATTTTTCTCTAGTTTACTGACCATGACTAGAGTCAATTAATAGAACTTGAAGAGCACAGAACGTTTTTTAATATATTAAATTATTTAAAAAAAAATTTTTATTATTATTATTATTATCATTATTATTATTATTATTATTATTATTATTATTATTATTATTATTATTATTATTATTATTATTATTATTATTATTATTATTATTATTATTATTATTATTATGGTTGACATTAGATTATTATAAAAGTCAGTAATTCAGTAGTAGTATTATAGTAGTAGTAGTAGTAGTAGTACTATAGTAGTAGTAGTAGTAGTAGTAGTAGTAGTAATATTAGTAGTAGTAGTAGTAGTAGTAGTAGTGAACTATAGTTTAAACTAAAGCTGCCTCAGTACTTGAAGATAAATCCAATAATGCGTTCTCGAATATATATATATATATATATATATATATATATATATATATATATATATATATATATATATATATATATATATATATATATATATATATATATATATATATATATATATATATATATATATATATATATATATATATATATATAAATATATATATATATATATATATATATATATATATATATATATATATATATATATATATATATATATATATATATAGATATATATATATATATATATATATATATATATATATACTGTATATAAAGAATTTTCTTATCATCATGAAAACGTGAAAAAAATTTGTTCCTTCGGATCTGGCAATGCATAATGTTGCCCTAAAATACTTGCCTTGTGCAAATGTAAATTCACTTGAGTAATGACCAAACCTTGCTCTCTTTATCCACCCATTTACTCTCTCTCTCTCTCTCTCTCTCTCTCTTTTTCTCTGCTCTCCTTCATCTATTTAAATAAAGACACTCCATCTGCCTCTTCACCTCCTCTCCTTTCCTCTCTTTCTCTTCTCATGCGTGGACCGGCATTCCCCTCTTTTCATACTCCTATCTCCTCTCGACTCCGCCATCCTTTCCCCTTTTTCTTCGGAGCGCAAACGCAAAGCCTGCAATTTTACCTGTTAGTCTACTCCACTTGCAGACGTGTGAGGGAGGAACGAGGCTTCACCAAAGATTTTTATCCAAAAAATTACATTATTATTTGTGTACATACAAAAGTCAAATTAGAGGGACAATATATATAGAAGATTAGAGGGACACTATATAATAGAAGGACATTATAGGAATATTTAGTTTCTGAAGTGAATAAGTTTTTATAATAGTTTGTGAATATTAATAGAAAAGTTTATTCTAAAATATAATAAACATATTTTATTTTGATAAACTATATTTAAAAGTTATTTGTTAAATATTTAACATAATGAATTTGAAAGCACTGTAATGCTGTTTATAAAGACAATGTGTTTATTAAGAATTAAAATTTAAAAGATAAAATTCCGAGTCTTTTTAAAGGGGATGGTGCAACCTGTGATTTATATCTCTCTTGTTTAACTTGAACTGTTATATATATATTTATATATATATATATATATATACTATATCATCTACTATACCTATATAATATACTTATACTTATAACATATATATACTTTATAATATATATATATAACATACTATCTCATATATATATATATATATATGTAATATTATATATATATATACCTCACTCTTTCTTATATACAACTTATATATCTTTCTTATACTCTTATGTATATGTATATATATATATATATATAATATCTTTACTAATATACATTCAGCACATGCATCCATGCAAGAGCAGGCGAAACTATACTCTTTGCTATAGCATATATATATGTATATATATATATATATATATATAATATATATATATATATAATATATATATATATATGTAATAATAATATAATATAATAATAATAATATATATTTATCTCTTCATAATATATATATATAATAATAATAATAATATAATATATATATTAATAATAATAATAATATAATAATATGTAATAATAATAATAATATATGCATATATATGTATGTATATATATATATATATATTAATATATATATATGGATGTATATCTATATGTGTATATATATATATATATCTTCTTATATGTATATACATATGTAATAATAATAATAATATATATCTTTATAATAATAATATGCGTTTTTAATATAATGTAATAATATAATAATAATAATAATATATATATATATATATGTCTTCTTCTGTAGAGGATGATAATAGTAGTAATAATAATATAATAATATAATAATAACCTTTATATATCATATAACATATAACATAATATGTGTATGTATATATATATACTGCTCTCATATATATATACGGTGTTAATATATGTACGATATACTATAATACGTATAAACATATGAAATGTAATATATAACTAATAACATATAACACTAATATATATATATAATAATAATAATAATAATAATATATCTTTACTTTATATATATATATAACTTATATATATATATATATATAATAATAATAATAATATATATGCAGTGTATATATATATAATATCTTTTATATATAAAAATATAATATATATATATATAATATATATATATATATATTTATATATAATAATAATAATAACATATATATATATAACTATATAATATATATATATATAATAATAATATATATATATATATATAATAATAATACACGGTACTCAATATACTAACATCGTTGCATACCAAATATATATATGTATGTAACATATATATATATATATAACTATATATATATACTGTATATATACTTAATATATATATATACATATATATATATATATATATATATATATGTATTTTAAATTTCATTTCTCTCTATTTCGTTTCATCTTTTGTTAGCTTTCATCTTCCCCTTTGATTTCTTATTCTTCTTTGTCATCTTTTTTCATTTTTTCTACTTTTATTATTATTATTATTATTATTATTATTATTATTATTATTATTATTATTATTATTATTATTATTATTATTTTTATTAGTAAAAAACTATTACCTTTATCATCCTTATTATAATAATTAAAATTAATAGTAATATTATAATGATTGTATTATTATTTTTTTATTATTATTATTAACTGTAACTAATATTATTATTATGTGTATTATTATTATTATTATTCATTATTATTATTATTATTACTGTACTATTACTATTATTATTATTAATATTATTATTATTCTTATTATTATTATTATTATTATTATTATTATTATTTAAGCTATTATTATTTATTAATATCATTATTATTATAATTATTACTATTGATATTATTGTGCTTTATTATTATTATTATCTGGATTATTATTATTATTATTATTATTATTATTATTATTATTATTATTATTATTATTATTATTATTATTATTATTATTATTATTATTATTATTATTATTATTATTATTTTTATTATTATTATTATTATTATTATTATTATTATTATTATTCTTTTATTATTATTATTATTCTTCTTCTTCTTTCTTCTTCTTCTTCTTCTTTCTTCTTCTTATTATTCTTCTTATTCTTCTTCTTCTTCTTCTTCTTCTTCTTCTTCTTCTTCTTCTTCTTCTTCTTCTTCTTCTTCTTCTTCTTCTTCTTCTTCTTCTTATTATTATTATTATTATTATTATTATTATTATTATTATTATTATTATTATTATTATTATTATTATTATTATTATTATTATTATTATTATTATTTGTCTAATTTTATGACGAAGGAATTTGTATGTTTCCAAAAAGATACACACATTATGAACTGTATATTAATTCGTGATATTTTTAGCATTATTTTTATGTTATATGAAATAAAATTATTTAAAAAATTATGACGTCATTTCGGAATAAGCATTAATTAAATTAATATAAATAAAAAATGAAAAGCTTGGGGAGATATAATTATTATTGTTTTCGTAAATTTGTAGGAGTAACAAGTGTTACTACTACTACTACTACTACTACTACTACTAAAAATAATAATAATAATAATAATAAAATAATAATAATAATAATAATAATAATAATAATAATAATAATAATAATAATAATAATAATAAATAATAATAATAATAGAAATAATAAAAATAATAATAATAATAATATGCATGAATAATAATAATAATATGTAATAATAATAATAATA
>JABUQX010080161.1:0-10000 GCA_015478945.1 Trachelipus rathkii
AAAAGAGAGATTTATCTTTGAACAAGAATTTATATTATTATTACTGTTAAACTTTTGTTTATAATTTATAACTATCAATTTTAAAATAATATTTTACTAAATGTTTATGAAAATTTTATTAAAAAATATATTTTTACCGTACCCAAAAGCAATAAATCAGTAAATTAGTAAGGTCAGCCCCTAGCACCCCGCTCACCAAGCTATGCCACGTTTTGCTCTATTGACTTACTGCTTTAACAATCATCTTTTAGGCCATGTGAATAAGTATAAAATAGCAAAATAAGTTCTCTGTTAACATAACATTATTATTATTAATCATTTTATGTTTTATTTAAAAATAACAATTATTCACGTACATTTATATTATTCACTCAATGTTAACTAAAAATAATTCTTCAAAGTTTTTTAAAAATAATTAGGATTTTTCTTTATTAAATTATTATTATTTATTATTATTATTATTATTATTATTATTATTATTATATTATTATTATAATTAATTATATTATTATTATATATTATTTATTATTATTATTATTATTATTATCTATGTAACATTGACCATACAACAACGAAAAACACACAACGTACACTCTTAAACAGATACGAGACTGAGCTGCTTTTCTGAAAAATGTGTTGAAAAAACCTAATTTTAGGCCTAAATTTAGGCCTAAATTTATGATAAAGCCTTTTTGTACCCCGAGCTGATTTTAAGCCTTACAGGTCAAAAAGGTAATTCCTAGTATAGACAGAATCGGAAATCATGTATTATTATTTTTATAAATATATTTTCAAACTGAAAATGTGGATCGGTAAAATCCTTTAAGCAGGTAAGAAGGAAATGCTTCCCTTTCTTGTGAATGGATGGAGTAATCCTACTCTATATGACCGCGCATTGTGATTGGTCGAGAATTATTTTATCGCTTTTTTGGTTTTAAGGTATGTAAAAACAAGTTTTTTCATATCCTAAGCTTTACCTGTGATTGGATGAAAATTACCTTAGTTCTTTAAACTTGTATTTGAGCAGGTGTGTTTTTTATTATCTTTTAGACCCAAACTCATTTTAAAATCAATAGTCTTTTAAGCTGTAAAGCGGTGGCACAGTTCTTTAATTTATATTAAAAGTGGTTTTATTTTTACTAAAAGTGTAATATCATATTTATAATAATACTTACATTGAGGAATAATTATTAATTTCACTTGAATAGATAGATAATTAATTCACTAGATTTATAGTAGATGCACGTGAAGCCCCACGCAGAGCGCCCGCAAGCCGCGACCCGGTGGGGAACCGACGCAATGAACCCCGTGGCGTAATATACTACGGCGGTCGGAAAATATTTTACTTTTATGATATGCCGTTGTAAACTTTCAATTACATCATTTTGTATTTTTCAAATATACCGTTTCATAAATTATGAGTCGTTCATTTTATTTCTTACTTGAACATTTTTAATTTTAATTTTATAGAAAAAACATTTCACGGGTAAAGTTTCTTGAAAAACATTTAGTTTTGAAAAGAACATTTTGTTTTGTAGAAAAACAGGTTGGTTTTATTTTTCCTAAAGTTATAATTCCTTAAGGGAAATAGAACAAATAGTCCGGATGTGACGCGCCGTATTCCTCTTTGTTGGTGCCTTTAGATCTTATTACTTTAATGAATGTAAAACAAGTTTTATAGGCCTTTAAAGCTACAACTACATAGGACGTAGAGATAATGTATAGAAGTTGTCCCATACCCTCCCTTTTCAAGGTATGTCTTTACGATTTTAATCTTCTCTATGTATAAGTTATGAAAAAGTTGTTTATTCTAAAATATTATTACATAATTACTATATTAGTTAAATATACAATGCGTGTACATGCATAATAAACTTCCCCTCCTTGTACAAACCGTAATTTCTCTGTATGGGCTTCCAGTATAGGTAACATATTATTATACTTCAAAATTACATCGAAGTATGTAAGTTTATAACCTCTTCTATATCAACTGTTGTATGCATTCGGTAACCATCGAGAATATCTCACCTGGTTTGTAATAAACACAGATATACCAGGATTTTAAATAAACTAACGCGCTTGAACACATGTTATAAGGTTCGTAAATATACCTTGATCCAGTACACAAACTAATATTATACATACTGTATGGGACGGTGTACAAAGGATATCATCCTCTAGGATGTATGCCCTACACCACTGAAATACAAACGCTCCAATATTTTCCCGACGCGTAGTAAATATTACGCCCACGGGTTCAATGTCGTCGGTTCCGCAACTCGGGTCGCGCTTTGCGGGGCGCTCTTGCCGTGGGCCTCACGTGATCTACTATAAATCTAGTGAATTAATTATTATCTATTCTAGTGAAATTAATAATTATTCCTCAATGTAAGTATTTATTATAAATATGATATACACTTAGTAAAAATAAAACACTTTTAATACAAATCAGAGAACTTGTGCACTGCTTAACAGCTAAAACGACTATGATTTTAAAATGAGTTTGGGTCTAAAAGATAATAAAACACACACCCTGCTCAAATAAAAGTTTAAAGAACTAAGTTAATTTTCATCCAATCCCAGATAAGGAAAGGCTCAGGATATGAAAAAACACGTTTTACATACTAAACCAAAAAAGCGATAAATAATTTCCCGACCAAAATCACATGCGCGGTCCATTAGAGATAAGGATTAACCCATCCAATTCACAAGAATGGAAATAGCCATTTTCCTTCTTACCTGCTTAAAGATCTTACCGATCCAGCATGTTTCAGTTGAAAAATATATTTTAAAAAAAAATAATAACATTGATTCTCGATTCTTGTATATACTGGAATTACCGTTTTGACCTAGTATTAGGCTTAAATCATCCCGGGGTACAAAAAAGGATTATCCTAGATTTAGGCCTAAATTTAGGCCTAAAGTAGTTATTCAACACATTTTACAGAGAGAGCTCAAAGTTTCGTATCTGTAAGGAGTGTACGTTGTTGTGTGTTTTTCGTGTTGGATTGTCAATGTACATAATAATAATAATAAAAAATAATAATTAATAATAATAATAATAATAATAATAATAATAATAATAAGTAATATTAATAATAATAATAATAATAATAATAATAATAATAATAAAATAATTAATAATAATAATAATATAATAAATAATAATATTAATAATAATAATATAATAAATATAATCTTAAATAATAATAATAATCAATAATAATAATAATAATAATAATAATAATAATAATAATAATAATAATAATAATAATAATAATAATAATAATAATAATAATAATAATAATAATAAAAATCCGAATTATTTAAAAACTTTGAAATATTTTTAGTTAACATTGAGTGAATAATATAAATGTAAGTGAATACTTGTTATTTTTAAATAAATAAACATAGATGATTTTTAACAAAGTACATGTTATGTTAACAGAGAAGAACTTATTTTGCTATTTTTATACTTATTACATGGCTAAAGATGATGTAAAGCAGAAAGTCAATAGAACAAAACGTGATATAGGTTGGTGTAGAGGGCTGCTAGGGTTTTACCTTACTGATTTACTGATTTATTGCTTTAGGGTACGTAAAATTATGTTTTTAATAAAATTCCCCATAAATTTTAGTAAAAATTAATTTTAAAAACTTGATAGTTTAAAATTTAATAAACAAATTAAGTATTAACAGTTAGTAATAAATTCTTTGTTCAAAGATAATGATTTAATTATAGGTTTTAAGAAACTTTGAAATAATTTTTAGTTATAATTGAATGAGTAATATCAATGTACGTGTTTAATTAAAAACATAAAATGTTTTAATTAATTATATGTTATGTTCATTACAAAAGAACTTAATTTGATCATGTTTTTAAACAGTGTAATTTTAATGATCAGGGTGTGTGTGTTTTTCGTGTTGGAATGTCAATGTACATAGATGATAATAATAGCCCCGAAGTAAAATGACTGAGGTATATAATAATAAATAAAATAATAATAATAATAATATAATAATATAATAAAATAAAATAATAATAATAATAATAATATAATAATATATAATAATAATAAATAATAGTAATAATAATAAATATAATAAATAAATAATAATAATAAAATAATATGATAACTCAGAGAGATTTTAATGTAATGTAATAAATAATAATAATAATAATAATAATAATAATTATATAATGAATAATAATAATAATAATAATAATAATAATAATAATAATAATAATAATAATAATAATAATAATAATAAATAATAACAATATAATAATAAAAAAATTCTCGTTAGTTAAAAAACTTTCAAATAATTTTAGTTAAACAGAGTGGGCGAATTATAAATGTAAATATTAATTAAAAACATAAAATGTTTTTAATAAATAGTCTCATCATATATTAAAATATGATGTAAAGCAGAAAAACAGTAAAGCAGTAAAGCAGTGAAGCAGTAAAGCAGTAAAACAAAGGCCTACTAATCCCATTGTTGCTATGCAAAATGCGCTATTGTTTACTGTTTTACTGCTTTAAGGTCAAGTAAGTATATGTTTTTAATAAAATTTCGTAACAATTTTAGTAAATATATGACCTGAATCAATGCACTCTGGTTTTTTTCTTCTTACTTACAATTTTTTAAAAAATTTATAAATGAAAAAAAAGTGTTAAAACAAAAATAAAAAATATAAAAGAAAACAATGTTAATAAATATATGAAGTTTAAGTGCATGTGTGTGTGTGTTAAATAATAATAGGCATAAAGTAAATGACACTAATAATAATAATAATAATAATATAAATAATAATAAATAATAATAATAATAATAATAATAATATATGATAATAATAAAATAATATAATAATATAATAATATAATAATAATAAATAATAATAAATAATAATAAAATAATAATAATAATATTAATAATAATAAATATATAATAAAATATAATAATAATAAATAATTATAATAATAATAAATAATAATAATAATAATAATATAATATAATAAGATAATAATATAATAATAATAATAATAATAATAATAATAATAATAATAATAACATAATAAGTGATAATCTTAAAAAGAGTTTTCATAATGCTAATATATATAATATAATAATAATAATATAATAATAAAATAATAATAATAAAATAAGATGATAATAATAAAATATTTACTGATTAAAATATATATAAAAATAATTAAAACATCATCACAGAAAGAAATGATGTGAAATAATAATAATAATAAAAATAATAATAAAAATAATAAAAATAATAATAATAATAATAATAATAATAATAATAATAATAATAATAATAATAATAATAATAATAATAATAATAATAATAATAATAAAATAATAAAAATAATAATAATAATAATAATAATTGAATAATAAAAATAATAAAAATAAATAACAATAATAATATAATTATAATAATAATATTAATAATAATAATATCATAATCATAATAATGGTTTTACTATAAATAATATATATAATAATATAATAAATAAAATAATAAATAATAATAAATAAAATAATAAAAATATTAATAATAATAATGTTTATCAAAATACGAAAAAGATAAACAGTAAGCAGTAAAGAGTAAAGCATAAACTAATCCCACTAATCCCTTTGTTGGCTACGGCAACTCATCTATTGATTTTACTGTTTTACTGCTTTAGGTCTGTAAAGTATATGTTTTTAATAAAAAATTTCGTGACATTAAAATAAAATGTTTATATATCAGACACTCTGGGTTTTTCTTCTTACATACAATTTTTAAAAATTTATAAATTAAAAAGTATTAAAACAAAAATATAAAAGAAAACATAATGTTAATAAATATATGATGTAAAGCAGTAAAGCAGTAAAGCAGTAAAGCAGTAAAACAAAGCCTTACTATTCCCCTCTGTTGCTAGGCATTTGAGTTATTGATTTACTGATTTACTGCTTTAAGGTCTGTAAACTATATGTTTTTAATAAAAAATGTTTAAGTTTGAAATAAAATGGATGACTGATAGTATATTTGAAAAGAAATTCTTTGAATAGTTTACATTGATATCACAACTATGAAATATTTATCGTTCGTGCGGGAGTATTGCGCCTGCGAAAGCCCACGGCGGTTACGCGCCGGCGGGCGCGCGCGGCGGTTAGGCGGAAATATTGCGCCTGCGGGCGCACGCGGCGGGCGGGTTCGTCTGCCTTCGCGAGGAGGGCGCATGCTGCGCCCTGTTGGTCCGCTTATGACCTAGGGGTAGGCACCAATATTACGGCTGTTCTATGGTCAGGGTAGGCTTGAAAAGGCTAGAAAAGGCTAACCCATAGTAAGAAGCAGGCTAGCAACTTATAATATACACCATTCGAATCCTCATACCTTATAACATAGGGGTAGGCACCAATATTAGGGCTGTTCTATGTCAGGGTAGGCTAGAAAAAGCTAACCCATACTAGGAAGCATCCTAGCAACTTATAATATACACCATTCGATTCCTCATACCTTATAACCTAAGGGTAGACACCAATATTAAGGCTATTCTAGGCTCAGGGGAGGCTAGAAAACACTTGAAAAAAGTGGCACTCAGTTGGCACTATGTGGCACTCAGTTGGCACTATGTGGCACTCATTGGCACTCATCTGGCACTCATCTGGCACTCACCTGGCACTCATAGAATACTCATAGAACACTAATAGAACACCCCTAGACACTCCTTACGGTGATTGGCAACCATCAAAGTTGAGCCGTAAAAGTTGAACCGTCAATAAATCTGAACCATCAAAATGTACTGAACCATCAATAATGCTGAGCCATCACAAAGGTGCCATCAAAGTTGAGTCATCAATAATGCTGAGCCATCAAAGTTGAGCCATCAAAGTTGAGCCATCAAAGTGAGTCATCAAAACTGAGCCATCAAAGTTGAGGCATCAAAGTTGAGGCATCAAGTTGAGGCATCAAAGCTGAGCATCAAATAGCTGAGGCGTAGGTCATCAAAGGTTAAGGGCATACAAAGTTAGAGCATCAAAGCTGAGGCTCAAAGCTAAGGCATCAAAATATCTGAGTGTGTGTGTGTGAGTGTGAGTGTAAGTTTAAGTGTCTAGGGGTGAGTGTAAGTGTCTATGGATGGGTTGTATTGTCTATGGGTGGGCGATGTGTGTATAAGTGTCATAGTGTGTGTGTGGTATGTGTGTGTGTGTGTGTGTGTGTGTTTGTGAGTTGTAAGTCTATGGGTGAGTGTAAGTTTCTATGGGTGAGTGTAAGTTCTTTGGGTGAGTGTAAGTGTCTATGGATGGGTGTAAGGTCTATGGAGTGGGTGTATTTTGTATTAAGTGTCATTAGGTGTTGTGTGTGTGTGTGGTGTGGGTGTGTGTGTGTGTGTGTGTGTGTGTGTGTGTGTGTGTGTGTGTGTGTGTGTGTGGGTGTAGGTGTGAGCGTAAGTGTCTATGGGTGGGTGTATATGTGTATAAGTAGCCAGCGGGTGTGCGTGTGTGTATAAGTAGCCTACCGGGTGTGCGTGTGTGTATAAGTAGCCTAGCGGGTGTGCGTGTGTGTGTGAGCTCGCGTTAATTACAGGGCAGGTACCTACATGACCTCAAATTAGGAAAGATACCTACAGCAGGTACAGCGATAGATACCTACACGCGTTCAAGTTAGGACAGATACATACAGGAACTCAAGTTAGGGCAGGTACCTACATGACCTCATGTTAGGACAGTTCCCTACAACAGGTACTGCGTCAGGTACCTACATGTGCTCGACTTAATCCCACCTAATATCCTCACGAACCTTTATGAAAGGTCAATTTCAGGCCTTGATACGGTATTAAGGCCGAAATATCAAGGCCAAGGCCGAAACATCAAGGGCAAAACATCAAAAGGGGGGCTAAACCTCCTAAAGGGGGGTCAAAGGGGGGGCCAAAAACTAAGGGGGGACATGTACGACGGTTGCTGCGCAATCGTCTGGCGCACCCTTTCTTCGAAGTGGTGCCAAAACGCCGGTATATATATATATATATATATACACACATTGGTCTACCGATATCCCCTTGTTACTACTAGCTATAACAACTTCGAAAACATTCAAAATAATCCTCCAAACCTCTTCAACACCCTCGAAAACATTCAAAATAATCTTACAAACAGCCACAACACCTTCGAAACATTCAAAATAATCTTCCAAACATCTACAACACCGAAACAATCAAAGTAATCTTCCATACAACTGCAACACCTTCGAAAAATTCAAAATAATCTTTCAAACAGCTATAATACCATCGAAAACATTCAAAATAATTTTCCAAACAGCTATAACACCGAAAATATTCAAAATAGTCTTCCAGACGGCTATAACATCCTCGATAACATTTAAAATAACCTTCCAAGCAGCTACATCACCTTCGAAACATTCAAAATAATCTTTCAAACCGCTAAAGCACCTTGGAAAACATTCAAAATAATCTTCCAAACAGCCACAACATCCTCGAAAACATTTAAAATAATCTTCCAAATAGCTATAGCACCTACAAACATTCAAAATAATCTTCCAAACCGCTACAGCACCTTCGAAAATATTCAAAATAATCTTCCAAACTGCAACAACACCCTCGTAAACATTCAAAATAATCTTCCAAACAGCTACAACACCTTCGGAAACACTCAAAATAATCTTCCAAACAGCTACAACACCGAAACAATTGAAATAATCTTCCAAGCAGCTACAACACCTTCGAAAAATTCAAAATAATCTTCCAAATTAATTCCAAACAGCTATAATACTTTCGAAAACATTCAAAATAATCTTCCAAACAGCTATAATACCTTCGAAAACATTCAAAATAATCTTCCAAACAGCTATAATACCTTCGAAACATTCAAAATAATCTTCCAAACAGCTACAACACCGAATCATTCAAAATAATCTTCCAAACAACTACAACAACTTCGGAACATTCAAAATAATCTTCCAAACAGCTATAACACCTCCGCAAACATTCAAAATAATCTTCCAAACAGCTACAACACCTTCAAAAACATTCAAAATAATCTTCCAAACCGCTACAACACCTTCGAAAACATTCAAAATAATCTTCCAAACAGCTACAACACCTTCGGAAACACTCAAAATAATCTTCCAAACAGCTACAACACCGAAACAATTGAAATAATCTTCCAAGCAGCTACAACACCTTCGAAAAATTCAAAATAATCTTCCAAATTAATTCCAAACAGCTATAATACTTTCGAAAACATTCAAAATAATCTTCCAAACAGCTATAATACCTTCGAAAACATTCAAAATTATCATTCAAACCGCTACAACACACTCGAAAATATTTAAAATAATCTTCCAAACAGCAACAACACCTTCGAAACATTCAAAATAATCTTCCCAACAGCTACAACACTTTCGAAAACCTTCAAAATAATCTTCCTAACAGCTGCAACAACATCCAAAACATTCAAAATAATCTTCCAAGCAGATACAACATCTTCGAAAACATTCAAAATAATCTTCCAAACAGATACAACATCTTCGAAAACATTCAATTCAATCTTTCTTATGGTTATAATATTCTTGGTGATTCACTTTTCCCATGATCTCTCCTGAAAGGATCACATTATTTCTCTTTTAAACGATTTCTAAGAGGGTGGGTGTTCTGAGGTGCCTTCGATTTTCGGACTTATTGTGCTATTTGAATTGATTTTTATTTTATTTTTTTAGTTTTTTTACTAGAATTTTAGATTTTTTTTTTTTTACTAGAAGTAACATTTACATAAATTTTTAGTTGAATAAATGCAATTGCACACGGACATTTAGTTTCTGGAAACTCCGCCCCATTACCACCTGATCCATTAGTACTGGAAAAATAATAAAATATTGCTTCAGCATCATAAGTTTATAAAAACATAAAAATAAAAAATCAAAAAAAAAATCTAGAAGTAAAAATGAAAAAAATATGAAATTTGGAGACCATATCTTATT
>JABUQX010080161.1:15000-17500 GCA_015478945.1 Trachelipus rathkii
ATGGAAAAAACTTAGGGGGTTAATCCACAACATTAATAAAAAAGGGGATAATCATAATAATGGTGATAGTAATGATGCTGGTAATAATGGTTATTAGAATAATGGGAGATAATTAACTAAATTATAAAATAGGAAGAAAAAAAACTTGCAGTTGGTGAGAAATAAAAGCACAATTAGAAAATAACTTACTATTGTGTGCTCATATGGAAAGGTGAATGAGCATCCACTCTAAAGGACCATAGCTTCAGCTTCTATGCTGAATCTCCCTTGGCGCTACCACTTAGATCTCCTCAGCAAACAAATAGACAGGAAGAATTATTAAGCAAAGCCGTGCAGACATCCACAATTCTCGACACAAATCATGCAAATAAATAAAATAAAGGGTGAGAATATGCAATGTGCAAGCGTTTAATAGTGCAGCAAAAATTCAATGAAAAGTAAAATAATTACCTAACTAAACCCTTTTTTATTTCCTTTATGACATAAGAGATTTTAATCAACTTTTTATGGAGGGCTTAAGAAAAACTTATTACTTTTTAATCCTTTACTTAAAATTCCTCATGTATATACATATTAATTTAGATAAGCTTGATTAGTTTCTAAGTTAATAAAATTTTTAGAAGTTTATAAAATGTTATGTTTTTAATTATTCTTTTAGATTCTTCTTTATTTTTATGTTTTTAGGTATTTTTTTAGAGGTTCTTTTAAGTATTTTTTTAGTAGCACTTGGCTGGTAAATAGTAAGGTTTTAAGTCTTTTTAAGTATTTAATTAGCTCCAGGCTGGTAACAAACGCGTGATTCTTCTTCTATAATTAATAGTTCTAAACACTCTTGCAGGTCCTCTCGACGTCACTCCAAGAAGCACGCATTTTATAAAGAACGCATTTACATAAAACACTTTAAACTAAAAACTTTATTTTACTGGCAACCCGTTACGATACGTAAATTCTTTAATATAATTTCCAGTTTCATGCTTTAATAAAAAAAATGTGACAATTTATTACAATTCAGCTGCTTTTTCTTATGATTATGATGAGCTCCTGAGCTCGTGTTTTACTGTTGATATTTAAGAAGAGCTCCTTAGCCCAATTTAATTTGATAGTTAAGATGAGCTCTGTAACCTGATTTAATTTGATGATAGAGACAATGAGCTCCTGAGCCCGTGTTATTCTAGGATAGTGATGACTTTGTTTTTCTTTTTCTTATAATGACAGTTTTTATAGTTAAGATGAGCTCCGTAGCCCGATCTTTAATTTGATAAGTCAATTTGACTCCCTGGCATGGGCCTAAAATGAAAGAAAAAAAAGTATGTATAAGAGAGTGTCTAAAGTAACAAGAGTTTTTACGTTTGCAATTCGTAAAGTCATTATAATGTTATTTCATCTTAGAGTACATATTCATTTAACAGCAATTCTGTACATACCTCCAGAACTTGCTGGAGGAAACTTCTTTCCAAGATACTTATAGAATTTAGTCCTTCAAATGAGGCAGAAACTAAAACAAAAAGAAGCATCATTAAATCGTTTTCCTTCTATTGTTTGCTATTTATTTATTTATTACAAAGTATTTTTTTCTTATAATGTATAAATAATTTCCTTTTAATAATTAGTCTAATATTAATATGAACTTACTTTTTTATTTGTGATTTATAATTTATTAACACAATTTTTATTTAAAGTTATTTAACTTAATAAAAAAAACATGAACTTACTTGAACATGGAAATATAAGTAAAAACAATTATCTTCAAGGTTGAGAAGAGATACTTTTGAACTTAAAATGGAACATGTAAAACTTTAAATATAGAAAAACTGAGTTATTATTACTTTAATTATTCAATTTAGATAATAGAGTCCATTGACGTATATAAATAAATTCCATTGATTATACTGTAAATTAGAGAGAAAAATTTTGGTTATTACATTCCTCCCCGCCCGTTATAACCAGATGGGAAGAAGTTATGACGGGAAGAGTAGTGTGAAAGCGGATTAGAATTCGATAACCATGCAATTCCTAGCGTTAATAACCAAAATTGTTTCATGACTTAAGAGCAGTTACTTCTATTTGATCATTGGTTAACTTCAATTTTAAGCACCAAATAAATAAATAACTAAAGTTTTATATCTAGACTAGACCCTAATGGCTATTCTTATCAATTTCAATTAATTAAAAGAGAGTATTCCTTCACCAATCTTAAAAAAATATGTACACTTTTAAATTTCAGCCATAACCACTGTACAAAAGGTTAATGGTAAATGCAACCTTCCCATAACTCCTTCATAACTAGGTCCACTAACGTTATCATTGGCCATCTCTGGGTACGTCTTATAGAAAGTAGCGAAAGGCATTAAGCCATATACCAAATTTCGTGGTCGTAAACCGATAATGTCAGTTGAAACTCCTGAATCCTTCAATAGTGAATAGAACTTCTTTTTAGAAGATTTTTTAATAAGAATTCCTAACATTTGAACATCATCTAGAGAAATTACTTTAGAGGAGC
>JABUQX010080162.1:0-2500 GCA_015478945.1 Trachelipus rathkii
AGAGAGAGATATATATATGGCGAAAAACACAAGATTCCACCCATTCGAAAAGGGCTGTGTGAGTGAGACATCCTCAGATATGTGATTCACACTCCATGCAATTATAGACATCGCCCTCATAGAGAACAAGAAACTGAAACGACGTAACCCCTCAGAAACCTAACCTCTTAGAAGCTCTTTATGGTGAGAGATACAATACAATCCTTTCAAAAAAGATCACAAGTAAAAGAAATACCAAAATATTAAGAAAAGGTAAGGGTTAAAGTTGTGTGTTTTCAAAGATGTTAAAGTTGTGTGAAAAAGAATATGGAGTAGATAGTGGTTTAAACTGATCTTTTCAGAAATTTAAAACAGCCACATTTTGTTTGTCGCAACTAGATAAACAAGAAATTCAGAGGTCAGTTGCTTCAATGCTGTCGTCTAAGAATCGACTACAGTATTTGAAGTTGAGTGGGATTCATTTCAAAATGAAAGAAATAATGAAGTGTGTAATCGTCAGAATAAGAATGGAGAGGTGATGAGGTAGATAAAATGTCATAAATTACAAGTAAAAAGAGTCTTGGATAAGAAAAAATCCTGTAAAACAACACTATTGAAATATTTATTAAATGAACGCTGATCACCTACATAATTTGTTGTAGAAAGAGAGGGTCGGAAATTAGAGAGAAGGATTGATGATCAACGAGGGAAGTTTTGAAATCAAATCTTTGTGTCATACTCTATCTACCCAACGCTTTCGATATGTCTAACTTTAACGCCATTGTAATCAGAATACCAAGAGTTATTGAGGAGAGAAACACCACAAGTTGAGTGCTCTCATTGAATTATTGGAAGCCATATTGGCGATCTAGATTGTAAAATTAAACTAATTTCTAAATTTTCCTATGAAGGATAGGTTCGAGAACTTTGTATAGAACAAAGGTTAAAACGATAGGATGATGGTTGAGTTTTTAACTTTTACTGGTATATTGAATGAGTACACAGTTTCAGCAAGAGGAAAGGTTGAAGTTGAAAGGTGGAATTAAAAGTACTTTACCAAGGGACGGTGCTACCAGTGCGTACTTGAAGGAATGACTAATTAAATTTGAGAACCACAAAAGGGAAAAAGGAATACCATCGGAACCGTACACCTTCTTAGTTTTAAGCTTGATGGAGCAGAAACAATATATTTAGAGGAAATTACAGCAATAGTCATTAAGTGATTTGTACAGATGTCGAAATAGAACAGGTCAGAAATCGTCATAAGTGAAATTAAAAACAAAGGTTTGAGTAAAGAGTTAAGCTTTAGAAGTTAAAATAGCTTTTCCTCATTTGTAAGAAATCTGATGAGAGAAAGTGGAAGAAACAAAGTTTGGGTTGATAATTTATGCAAAATTCAATTACATGTGCAAAGAAGGGGAGCCAGAAAGTTTATTGCGCTTCCTAAGGAAAAAAAAAGGAGGTGTTAGCTGCCCGAAGAATAGATTTTGCACTATTTAGAGATGAATTATAATTAGTTGCACGTGTTTTTAGAGTTAGATGACAATGATAATTCCTTCTGGCAGTGTTTCTGCGCTTGAACAGGCAGAGTTAAACCAAGGTTTATTAATTTAAGTTGTAGGGAAAGATAATGGAATGGAAGGATTCATACAAGATGGGATCACCTTGGTTATACATTATGCACACTCAGGGGTAGGAACGCGACCGGGGCCCCGGCCCCGGCCAAAATCAGGGCAAAACCGGGGTTTTTCTACCGGAGGGGTTAACTGTAAATTTACACTAAAATAATAGAGGGTTAAATCAAACAAAATAAAAATATATATTTTAATTTCATTACTCCTTTGTTATAAATTGATGCAAAATATAAACATACCTAAATATAATAATTTTTTTTTGTATTTACTATAATTTCAAATTAAAATTGAGGCTTTCGGCCCTGTCAGTTTGGTCCATTTCTTCTCCTCCTGGCCCGAAACTCACAACCCTAGAACACTCCAGCAAGCCATGGATGCCAGTCCTCGAGTTAAACACTCTCAGGTAGGGTTTTTCGTCCTTTCAGTAGAACTGCATCTTCTACCAATTAGGCCTCAAAAACTCGCCCTCACTAGAAAGCTCTCCAGAGGAGGCTTGCTTCTGGCGCATAAGATACCCAATGCTGGTCCAAGAGTAAATGCAGCAGATGGAAAAGGACCGGGTTGCTAAGCCCTGTCGCCGCTATAACATGCGAAGAAGATTCCAATTAAATGTTCTGACCGCGACGAAATATGCCAATCAATCATCTTCATCGTTATCACTTATTTTACTATGATTTACAAATAAAATTCAGGCCAAATTCATAATTTTTATCATTTCTTTAGCATAAAAAATATTTGAAATTTGACATGTCAACTCCAATTCGGTAGGGAAATAAATATAATTGTTAAAAATATTAATGTATTTATTATTTAAGTAAATATCTTCAAGAAAATCAAATATTTTCCCAAATTTCTTTTCAAAATTATTTATTTATTGAATATATATA
>JABUQX010080162.1:7500-10000 GCA_015478945.1 Trachelipus rathkii
TAATAATAATAATAATAATAATAAAAAACCAAGAGTATTCATAAGTATTAAGTATCTGGAAGTTGGTGTAAGGTAGAGATGATATCGAAAGTGAAAAGTATGATTGATCTTTGTGTTGGTGAAGAAGGGATGTTGTTGCAATTGTGTGACGGATGTTAAATCAGTAAAGGGGGTTAGGATTGGGATTATCGGATCATTATGTTGTTTTATGTAAGATTAAGTTGTCAGGAGTTTGGATGGTGAAGAAGGTGATAACGGAAGAAAAGTGGCAAGAATTAGAAGTGAGAAGTTAAGTGAGCAGTTTGGTAGGATTAAGAATGGGGACTTGCAAGGGAATAGGAAGCTCTTCTGGAAGTAAACGAAAAAGGTTAAGAATGAGAACAAGGGGAATTTGCATAGATTAATGAATAGGGATGATGCTTTCGTAACTGATGAAGTGGATATGAGAAGAGCGTGGAAGAAACACTTCGAAAATCTGCATAATATTGGCAGTAATGAAGAGGTGATAGTGAATGTGTATGAGTTTGAGGAGCAAGAAGAAATAGGAAGTTTAGGGATGTGGTAATTATTAAGGAGGAGGTAATGGGTAGAGTGAGAAAGTTGAAGAATGGTAAATCTGCGGACATAGATGAAATTACTGTGAAATGATCAAGAATGGAGCGAGATGGTGATTGAAATGAATTTGGAAGTTGTGTAACAAAACGTTTATGGAGGGTATAGTTCCGAGGGATTGGAGGAGAGCAGTAATAGTAGCCCTTATACAAGGGTAGTGGGGTTAAAGGGAACTATAGGGAAATTAGTTTATTGAGTATTTTAGGGAATATATATATATGCTGGTATTTTGGTCGAAAGGGAGCGTCAAGTGACTGAGGGACTGATTGATGAAGAACAAGCGCATTTAGAAGTGGTAGAGGATGTGTGGGTCAAATTTTTACTTTGAAACAAATGATTGAGAAAAATGAGAGGAAGAGGATTAAAATTGGTATTAGGTTTTATGGATTTGTAATAGGCGTATGATAGGATTAATAGGGAAACTCTATGGCAGGTGTTAGTGATATATAGTGCTAGTGGTAAGCTTCTGAATGAAATAAAAAGTATGTATGACGATAGTGAAGTGTGTGTAAGAATAAATTGAGTTGAAAGTGATTGGTCTATATTAAACAAGCGGAGTGAGGCAGGGATGGTTATGTCTGTCCTTGGTTATTCAATTTGATATGGGATGGGGTTATGAAAGAATTAGAAGGGTTGGTGAAGGTGTTATAATGATGGAAAATGGAAGAGAGTGGAGGGTACCATACTTATTATATGTGGATGAAGATTTAGTTTTGTGTCACGAAATCTGAAGAGAGTTTGAGAGGAATGGTAGAGGGTTTGGCAGGGTGTGTAAAAAGATGGGGTTTGAAAGTAAATGGTAGATAAAGAGTAGGTTTAGGTTGTGAAGTGAGGGGATCCCGCGGGTATGTGAGTTATGTAGATGGTGAGCATCTGGAACAAGTGTGTATGAGTTTATAAATATTTAGGATATATGTTGGATGAAAAGGAAAAGGATGGTACAGAGTGTAGTAAGGGAAAGTTGTGAGTGATAGGAAGGTGGCTGGGTTCCAATTTAATCCTTGGTGATGTAAAGGACTAAGTCCTTTGAGTGGGTTAGGGTTTTGCATGAGGTTATGTGTTCTTGTTTTAATGTTTAGTAGTGAAACTGCTGTGGTCGGGAACAAGAGGTATAGATCTAAGTTATAACGTGTTCAGATGAGCAATCTTAGAGGAATGTTAGGTGTGAGAAGAATTTATAAAATGAGGAATGAACGCATTAGGGAGTTGTGTGGTGTGAATAAATACGTAAGTGAGAGAATAAACGAGAGTACATTAAGATGGTTTGATTATTGGAAAGGATGGATGATAGTTGGTTGGTTAAGCGGATGTATAGTGGTGAATGTGCTGGGAGACCGAAGAAAGGTGGATTGGAGTCAGTAAAGGAATGCCTGGGAGAAGAGAAATGTAAGTTTGGCAGAGGCGAACAAGAAAGGTGCATAATAGGAGTGGATGGCGGGGTTTTGTGAGGAGGTATGGTTGAGCCTGTCCCAGCTGATTAACCCCACATTAACGAGATGTCACAGTGAGGGTCCGCTGCAGGCTCGTGAAACCCTAGGGTGAATTTTTCTGACTGCGACGAGTTCTCACTTTTCTTTTCGACTTGCGTCATATTCTTCAACTACTTTTCTGTTTCCGGTGTATGCGACGCACCTCACCCCCAATCTGGGGATAGGAGGTGGATGACGAAAATGATGATAAATAATAATAATAACAATGATAATAATAATAATAATAATAATAATAATAATAATAATAATAATAATAATAATAATAATAATAATAATAATAATAATAATAATAATAATAATAATAATAATAACACAGGTCGACATTTTGAAAAGTTGATCAAATGTGTTTATCGTTGCAACAGATTTAAGTATTTTATAGAGATGATTCCGAAAATTAA
>JABUQX010080162.1:20000-25000 GCA_015478945.1 Trachelipus rathkii
TGACAGATATGGTGATTGATCAATTAAGTAAATGAGGTAATTCTATGCACAAAATGTCGTTAGAAAATATGATAACACACACATAAAACTAACAAATAAAAATGGCAAGAATTCCTAATCTAAATGACCTGTTAACAGGAGGTCGGACTTGGCAACTCCTCATCGTGGGAGCGCTATCAAAGGACTGATCTGGCGTTAGCTTGCGTGCCACCTGAGCACTTCCCACCAAGCCTCGCCCATTGTTTTGGCGTCTTCTTTCTTTGTAAGAAAGAAGCGCGAAAGATTTGAATTTTAAATAATAGATACGGTATACAAGTATGGAGGCTTCACCAGAGATTAAAGGTGGATGCATGAGACCGGCAAATTAGCCTCTTACACAGTTGCATACCCTCTAATGACAATGCATGCTTTGTCTTACAAAGATTCCCTATCAATTTTCACCTTAGAACTGGTTGATCCCGGCTTGGAAAAAGGATTGTCGGACTCAGTAAATCAAGGTGAGGCCTTGATTTACTGTTTCCACCGACATCCTTTCTCACACCCCCTTCTGAGGAATAATTAACATATGGGAGGAAAGAGGAAGGAAAGGAGTTGAAACACTAATTTAGAAAGAGAAAGAAAACCTCATAAAAATAAGAACGCGTATAGCGACAATTTCAATTACATTGTAATCTTCGTCGGGATACCTGTTTCTCTCTGTATTTTTTTTTTCAATTTTCTAATCCCTTTTCTTATCGTTCCATTCGGTTCTCGTCTCGAACTTACTTTCAATGTCACACTCTCAGAGGTGAAATTAATGTTTCCTTCATTTATTTAATTGAAAATTTTAAGGAACCTGTCCGGTAAGCTTCGTATTAACCTTTGATTTACCTTTAAATGCATTCAAGATTCAGTAATTCACATCTGCAAGTCTTCCTTTGAATTGTAGAGTTCAAAATGATATTCCATTTCTGCTTTCTCCTATGTTTTATTATCAATTCTATTTTGTTTTTTTTTTTTTTCATTTGAAGGTCATTTTCAGAGTAACCATATTTGTATGTTGGGAGTGCGAGAACTGTTGTTTTGGTTGCTCCATTCGAAGATCGTTTGGAAGCTTTGCTCTGATTGGTCAGTTCGCTGATGGGAGGACCAATCACAGTGTTCGTATGAGAAAGCGTGGTTTTTGGTTTGTTTTTAAAGGAACGATTTTCCTTGTAAATAGAGAGAGTTTTGCTTTCTGAGGTGCATTCTTTTCTTTTTGTGGATATTTCTACTTTTAATATTTTTCTGATCATCTTAACATTAAAAGAAAGATTTTAGACTACGAGAGAGTAAGGTGTTTGAAAGAAGAAAGAAAATGAGTCTTAATATTATCATGCGGCATAATCTGAATTATACATTTATAAATTTTAGGAGGAACCTTTCGCTATACAGTTTAAAATTTGCATTTTTACCCTACGCTATAGCGCATGCGCGGTTTGCTTTTAGGTGTACATCGGGTATAATTGTAGCAAGTCTCGTTTAAGAGCTCTGTTGCTTTGACAAATGTTTATTTACCGAATTTTATCATCTTTGATATATAACAAAAATAATATATAATTTTCTCTAAAATATAGAATAACTTTTGCAATTGATTTATGAAATGATATTAAAAATGTTTATTTTCCTCTATATAAATTCAATATATTTTTAGAAATATTTTAGTAACCCATTTCAATTCCATTTTCTATCGTTCTGAGGGTTCATCATTCCTCGAACTTTCACATTTTGAAAAAGCGTTTAAAATAAATTACAGTTTAATTTTCAGCAAATACATTGATCACCGAAGAAACTTTTTAATTTTTAATAAGATCATAATCATTCAACATACTAGTTATTTTTGATGGTAATTTAATTATTGATGGAAAAGATGATGTTTACTTTTTCTATGTTGTTGTAAAAAAAAAAGAAGATTTTGAAATTCTTGGAGACGTGGCAATTCAGCTACTCTTTATCCGGAATCAGAGCTGCCTTCATACCCTTGCCTCCACAAATTTTTCTCCTCTTTTTTTTTTTTTTTTTTTTTTTTTTTTTTTTTTTTTTTTTTTTTTTTTTTTTTTTTTTTTTTTTTTTTTTTTTTTTTTTTTTTTTTTTTTTTTTTTTTTTTTTGAAATTTATTTATTTGCTTATTCAGCCCTTCTTTTTTTTTTTCGGTTTAACTTGTTCCTAACTCATTCCGCAATTTTCAACTCGTAGCTGGATTACGGCGGCAAACCTATTCAACAGTTTTTGCGGCGATCTTACGCAGAATGTATCAGTCAGCTTTTAAAGAAAATTTTGATTGATATATTTATCATTTTTATTTTTGTAACAATTTTTGATGAATTTTTAATTGAATTTATTACTAAATTAGGAAGTAACTTTCATTTTAAATTTATTATTTATTTATTTTGATCTTTGCTAAATAATATTTTGAGCAGTTTGCATATTTATTTTATATAGCGCTAGATGGCAACTCAACGGTTGGAGTCATTGGCTGTTTGAAATTTTTGGCTATAAGAAAATCTTTTCATGACTATCCTATAATAATCATTATATATATAGAAATAAATGTATAATTTTCATGCAACAATAGACAATAGAAATATAAGATAAAACACCTTACCAATTTTTGGAAACTCTTTTAATTAACATTTTGCCGTTTTTGGCTTTATTTATGATATACCATTTGTACTATTTGTAATATTTTTAACTTGATCATTTTTATCGGAATTTTAGTTGTTATTTTTAACAAAAGATGGCGCATGCAATGCCTTTACAGAGATTTACGGGTGTCTTTGAATCACAATTTCCTTACATAGGATTTCACAATTTTTCATTTTCTTGTCATTTTTCATCGTTTGTATTTTTATCACTATCGTTTTTGTTGTTTTTATTTTTATTTTTATTCTTAGTATTATTATTATTATTATTATTATTATTATTATTATTATTATTATTATTATTATTATTTATTATTTTATTATATTTTATTATTATTATTATTATTATTAATTATTATAATAATTATTATTATTATTATATTATTATTATGAAATTTTATTAGTAGTAGTCGATTCATGTAGTAGTAAATAATTTCTAACTACTATTTTTGATTTCTGATTTAAATTGTTTTTAATTTTATTCATTGATATATTTATTTTGCACTACGAGGTTCTGCGTTGAATTTTTAAAGTAATTTTCCACTATTTGGATGGGGGAAAGGGGGTTTGGAGAAGCTTGGGTGAGAAGCTGCTTTGTTTCTCCTGTAACGCGCAGCCTAAATCTCGAGTGTTGGCAGGATGTTGTTGCCAGAGGCTGTTCTTTGTTTTTCTTTTTATTTTCTAATTCTCGATTTCGTACACAGCGTTGGTGTATGCGAGGGTGTGTATGCTTGCACATGAGGAGATTTGTGGAGATGTTCATTATACCGTTTGGAGGTAGACTTTTAGAAAAATTCTTTCACCAAAGTAAGTTAGCTATTCAGGGGAGGGGTGCGCGGGGGGGGGGGGGGGGGGGGGGGGGGGGGGGGGGGGGGGGGGGGGGGGGGGGGGGGGGGGGGGGGGGGGGGGGGGGGGGGGGGGGGGGGGGGGGGGGGGGGGGGGGGGGGGGGGGGGGGGGGGGGGGGGGGGGGGGGGGGGGGGGGGGGGGGGGGGGGGGGGGGGGGGGGGGGGGGGGGGGGGGGGGGGGGGGGGGGGGGGGGGGGGGGGGGGGGGGGGGGGGGGGGGGGGGGGGGGGGGGGGGGGGGGGGGGGGGGGGGGGGGGGGGGGGGGGGGGGGGGGGGGGGGGGGGGGGGGGGGGGGGGGGGGGGGCGGGGGGGGGGGGGGGGGGGGGGGGGGGGGGGGGGGTTGGGGGGGGGGGTTTGTGGGGGGTGGGGGTGGGGGTGGGGGTGGGGGGGGGGGGGGGGGGGGGGGGGGGGGGGGGGGGGGGGGGGGGGGGGGGGGGGGGGGGGGGGGGGGGGGGGGGGGGGGGGGGGGGTGTAGGTGGCACCAATGGCCTCCCTTAAACGAGAAAGGAATTGACTTGGGAGCTCGTTGTCACGTAGTTTTATTTGGGTGACGTCACTTGTATTTTGTTCTTTTGATATTGAGTGAGTTCTTTTAATTGTTTTCACCAATTCTTTATAGGTGTTATTTTTGATTGGGATTTTGATCGTGGCTAATAACTGAATGGGGAGCTTTGGTGCTATTAATTTTAATTTTTCTTGGCCACTTTTTATTTCATAAAGTTTGAAGATATTGGTCACCGCTTTTATCCAAATTTGAACATCATTTTCAGGAAAATTTGGAAGTCTGATTGAATGCACAAACTTGCTTTGCGTTTTGCGAGAGGCGGGTGGCGTGATTTTCAACTCAGCCTCTGATGACGAAACAGATGGGTCTCCCTCCTCATGCGAGGGGGAAATTCGTTGGGGGAATGGAGATCTTTTCTTCCCTCTTTTAAAAGTGGGTTTCGCCTTAGTTTTAAGGCCTAATTTCGTTTTTGTTGACACCATTTCTATAGCCTGTTGTTCTTGACTGGGTTTTGGCGTCGTCTTTGAGTCAACTTAGGCGTTTGAGTTAAGCCTAATGTCAAGAGCTTGATTTTGAACTCTCGGATTTCCGATTTGAACTCTCAAACTTTTGAAGTAGCAACGGTTTTTCGGTTACTATGCGGATTTGCTATAATAACGACTTTCTTTTCTTATTTTAAATGAGATTAATAAGAAGCTTGTTCTTCACGTTATTAATTTTGACTCAAATAATTTTATTTACTTTGACCACATATCACTATTTAAGCACTGAACTAGCGAGAAAGTACCGGTTTTTTTTCGATTAATTTGAAATTTTCGCAATTTAGGCACTATCTGACTCTAAATTAAGGGTTTTAGGGGTCACTTTAGGGTATTGCAAATTGTCACTGCTGGGGTTACCACTGATGTCTAGGCCAAAATCACTTTGGCTATCAAAATGATTAATGACCTTGCAGTCATTAATCAGGGGGGGTTAATTGAGATTACTTTC
>JABUQX010080163.1:0-5000 GCA_015478945.1 Trachelipus rathkii
GCGCGCCCGTTTCAGTTATCGAGAACGTTTTCTTATTTATCGTGAAAACGCTTTCGCGTTGCCACTTCAAAGGTTGTTTACGCCTTAGGATTGCCATTCAGTAGGACATTTTCACATTGTACTGGTAGTCATCACATCTCTACACCTATTTGTTGATATCTTCACAAAGGAGCTTCGTTATTTCCAACAATGTGTCATTTATATTTAATCGAAAAACTGGATGGATACCGATACATTGGCACATTCCTACCAAGGTCAAATAATAGACCTTTATTCGTTTGTGCTGATGGTTTCATCAAGATTATCGACATCGTTGCTGTAGAGGATAAGTGTTTGTTATCTGATGGATCGACGAGTAGTGAAATATCTATCAGGGTGACCGTGTGAGAGGTCATAATAGAATAGATTTTCTTGTCGTGTGACAATATTAAAACCCTTGATGTGACGCAACTATTGGAAACCCATCGATTGTGTGACCTTCATGCCGTACGTGTATAGGTTTCACAGTTTGAACATCTGAAGAAAATATTACAGCATTGCTTAAAATAAAAACGAAAATTAACATCACATCTTAACGATGTTGACGTACTTGAGGACTAATAAATATAGCACATGGTGTAATCTATGATATTTACACAGAAACATGTGGTTTCCCGCAGTATACAGAAATGCGTTAGTAACTATCAGCTTGGATGAGTTTACTTCTCTCATGTATGAGAGAATTGCTGAATCAAGATATGCCGAAAAATGGTTTAGTGCTACTGAAGGTCTTTATACTTATTTACATTCTTTCAAAGGGTGTTGAATCTTTAGAGAGATATAGAACGTATCCAAGTTATGTTGAATCCCTATGTTCTCTGATTAGATGAATTAATATATTTAAAATAAACTTATGCTTTATATAACACTCTTTTCAATGAAAATTGTATGTTATAAAAAAATGAAAAACTTGTTTTACTTCCGTTTATATTCCTTTATTGATTCGGTTGTTAATGATAGCTGTTCGTCTAGTTGTTGTGAGTTAAGTACGTTATGTAGTTTAGCTTTACAGAGTGAAAACTTACTTTGTTTGCCCTTACCCATTAGGTATTGTATGCGGTTAGGTAGGTTATGATACATTTTGTAAATATTATCATATTAGTGTAAATTCCTTGGGATGTATGGTAGGAGAGTTATGCTTGAAAAGAAGGTGTTAAGAATAGGTTACGCTTTGCAGGCAATTTAATCACTTTACTGTTGTTAAGTTTGAAACTTTGTTTATGTTAACAGTTTATTTATTTGTGTGTAAGTTGTGATAGGTTTTATTTGTATTATTTTCTTAGTTCATGTTACGCCTTGTTAGCTTTATTGATGTAAAAACTTTATTACGTTAGCATGTTCTGTGTGATAATTAACCAATGTTATGATAAATTTTTAGTTAAATATTTACATGTTAGTGTAAATTAACATCGTTATGATATGTTTGAGAAAGTGTGAATAAGTTACGTTTTTGTATGCTATGTTAGTTACTTGACTGTTGTTAAGTGGTGTGGAACTTTTTTAACGTTAACAGTTTATTCATGTTAAGGCAGATTTAAGTTTTTGTCGTTGTGGGTTATATTTATAGTTCAGATGATGCTAAGTAAGCATTATTAATGTGAAAACTTTGTTACGTCAACTGTTGAGATGTGTATAAAGAACTTTATTTTATGTTATGTTTATGCAAATGATATAATGAATCTTTAGATCAATAGATCAATAGATCAATAGATCAAGGATGGATATGAGGGTGACCGGATGCTGGCTGGATAATTGGTTTGATTTAGTGATTTACTGATTTAGGATTTATGTAAGGAAAAACGTAAATTTATTAAGTTATAAACATAAAAAAGAATAAATTTTATTTATTTATTATTTATTTGTATTGTTATTTATTTTTGTATTTTATTTATTTTTTGGTGGTTCTGAAACCATTATTTTCAATCTACAGACCCAGCATATGTAAAGGACACAATGATCATTAGTTTGTGTTGCCCGCACCGGAGCCCGCTTTGATGCAGCTGTCAACACCACTCTCACTCTGAGTCCAGACTCCTTCTCCCATTCTTTCCCTCCTTATTCATCATTTAAATACTTCTTCATTCCTCCTTTGAGCTCTGTTTTTGCATGTGCTCTTTTCAGTCAGGACCCTGTAGCGGAGGAGGGATTCATTCACGGACTATAATCGTCATATTCCCGAACTCTACGACCTCAATAACCCTTATATGGACACCAGCATTGTTGTTATACGAATGTTTATTAACTCGGCTCCCGCCGTGGCTCCAGCACCGGTGCCGGAGCCATCTCAGTTACATACCAAGTATTTCTAGAAATTCAACTTTGAATCCTCTCACCAGAATTTCAGCCAATTACGAACATTTCGATTTTTTGCAGGGGTGGGGGTTTGCTAGTTACAGGGACCTTAACAGTCGTCTTACGACGAGGGTTACCTCCCAATAACACCCCTCAAATTTTAACCAGTTGCCACCACAAGGGCGTAAGCGCAATATCAGCGTCCACCCTCGGGGGTGACCCCCTCTATATACATCCTACAGACTTGGAACGTGCACCAAACACCGAAGATATTATCTGTCACAGCGATGCTGAAGTATGGGGACACTTTAAAAATGCAGATGAAGAAGTAAAGGATGTCACTAATGTAGGACCGAAACATATTGTTTCGGTGAAATACACCCAATACGCTGAACAGACTACTAGATCCACCAACATCGCCGTGGCAGCTTTCACCACTGCTCATGCCAGGGTAAAACTTTATAATCTTCTTGAGAAGCTAGGACAAAGAGTTTTATATTGTGATACAGAGTGTGTTATCTTTGTGACCAGGGCTGGGGAGGATGATCCTGCTACAGGTAAATTTTTAGGGGATTTAACGGATGAAATAGGATCAGGTATACAAGCGGATGCTTTTGTGTGCACGGGACCTAAGTCTTACGCTGTGCGACTTTTAAAACCGGATGGGTCTATAGATCATATTTTAAAAGCTAAGGGATTAACGTTAAATAAAACAACAGGGAAAATTGTTAACTTCGATACTATGTTAAAACTTGTGTTAAATAACATCGAAGATGATGATGATGAGAATGAACAGGGGTTAATAGATGATGATGATGGTTATTATGCTAAACTTAGGAAGGATGGAGATATAACAGCGCTAGTTGTTGAAGAAATGAGAGCTAGGGGTGCTACATCCAGTTTACATGGTAAGGCATATCGTAAGGATGAAACAAAAAACCCACATGTTGTTTTTAATGGTAAACATTTAGCGTATAAGGCTCCTACGTTAAGGTTTAAAGCCAATAAAAAAGGCGAGATGACTATCACAAAAGGGCTAAAGAAGCTGCGAATGACAGCTAATAAAAGAGCTCTTATAAAAAACACGGCGCGTACAATTCCTTTCGGGTTCAGAGGAATCCTCTTCCCCATATAAGCAGGCGAAACTCTAGTATTCTTTTTTTTTTTTTTATGTTGAGATAAATATGATATGATTAATTTCTTTTTTACGACTTTTATAAAATACTAAAATGTAATATGAATTATAACTATGTATATATATATAATATATATATATATTATATATATATATATATATATATATATATATATATATATATATATATATATCTCTCTCATATATATATATATATATATATATATACATATATATATATATATATATATATATGCATATATATATATATATATGTATATATATACTCAGTAAGGGTTTTTGAAAGAAAAAATGTAATATGTTTTTAATATATATTTATTATTAATTTCTTTTTTATTAAAATGTATTACCGACATATATATATATATATATATATATATATATATATATATATATATATATATATATATATATATATATATATATATATTTATATATATATATATATATATATCTTTATATATAGATATATGTTTAAATTATATCAATTTCTTTGTGTTCTTTAAATATATATATATATATATATATATATATATATATATATATATATATAACATACTTAGCGAGAGAGATATATATATACATCTCTACACATATCCTCTGCTATATGCTGTATATATATATATATAATATATATGTAATTATATATTAATATATGTATATATATATCTGCTCTACTATATATATATATGCTAATATATGTATAATAATAATAACAATATATATATATATGTATAATAAGTTACTAATATGAAGATAGATACTTCTAAAATGTATATATATTTAAAGATATAGCAGTAGACATATTTAAAGAAATATATATATATATATATAATATAACAATAACCTACTAACATATATATATATATTATATATTAAAATGTATATACTGTATATATATATATATATATATATATTTGCTTTTATGTATTTATGTATTTGTTTTTAATAAATTTTAAACTAAAATTTCTTTCCTTTATCCTTCTCTGTAATAATAATAATAATAATAATAATAATAATAATAATAATAATAATAATAATAATAATAATAATAATAATAATAATAATAATAATAATAATAATAATAATAATAATAATAATAATAATAATAATAATAATAATAGATGAGCAAGACCTGAAAAATCATATTCAGAATCATAAAAATATTAAAGAAATAAACATGCTACAGACTCGTTCATTCGACGGGTGTTGGAACGCAGCCGGAGCCGAGTTGGAACGCGGCGGAGCCGAGCCAGGTTCGGGATCAGGCAGGAGCTTGGAGTTGGGCCGGGAGCGAACACGAAGAACACGAGAGTACGATCACTTCGTGATGTCAGACTTTCGATATAATAATAATAATAATAATAAGATAATAATAATAAAGTGTATGTGTATGTATGCGCACGCTCTAACGCGCTGACATTAATCGTCTCCGACGAGATTACATCCTTACTCTCTTATTCTTAACTCAATCTCCCGGATTTTTGGAAGAAGCCAAAGGGTATAAGCGCGG
>JABUQX010080163.1:10000-12500 GCA_015478945.1 Trachelipus rathkii
TACCCTTTACCTTGGGCTGCATGCCCAGCACTAAAATTCACAATAATATTAATTCGCTAGGGCAGAAATAGCAAAAGTCCAAGTTTGAGCCTAGGTTACCTGTAACCCCTCAAAATGGGGTTAGGGACTCGGGACATTTATGACACGAAAAAATTCTTATTTTCTCTTTATTTCAGACAACAGCCATACCAGGTTTCAGCCCAAAAGTATATGAGATTTCAATATATATATATATATATATATATATATATATATATATATATATATATATGTATATATATAAATGTAACTAAGAAATATAAAAATAAGAAAGAAAAAATCTATGCATATATTTTATATATATAATAATATAAAATATATATATTATATATATGTAATAATAATAATATGTAATATATATATATATATATATATATATAATAATAATATATATATATATATATATATATATATATATATATATGTATGAAGGATGTTGATAAACATAGTTGAAGTATTTGATATACAATTTGATAGAATATATCTAGGTAACTATATAAGTATATGGATATATAGAGACAATAATATATGTATATATATATATATATATATACAATATTTATTTCTTTTCTTTATATAGTATATGTATTATATGTATATATATAATAATATATGTGTAATAACCACATATATATATATATATATTATATATATGATAATAATTATATAATATATATTAATATATATATATATTATACTTACTTTATAATATATATATATAAAATATTATATATATATATACATATATATATATATATAAGTACTCTCGTTCACTCCGGGACGTTCTGCCTCCAAAGGATTAGTTCAAAACTGATCAAATAAACCCCCACACGTATGTCTTAGCTTCTTTTTACAAGGTTTAAGATCTCAAGACTTGCACTTGACATTACTATAGAGATAATAGTATGTTAGAGATAATAAATTTTGACTTGATCAAAGAAGTTATAGTTCATAATTAGCTAAAACTTATTATTAGACAATCACTTGATAAAAATGACCTTCAAAATTTGGAAACTTTCTATTTGAAAATTTTCCTTCCTTATTAACTTGATAACTTTTTAAGGGGTATCGGACTGGGTTGTCTTTAAGTCAGATCTGGCACGATATTTCCATTTGTATAAATTTGGTGTTGTTTATTCTAAACAAAAGGTCATGATTTTGGGTCATTTGTGCCCTTGTTTTTCCATGTTGAAACTTGGGCATACTATGGTTCACTAGATTTGTCTTACGAGAACTAAATTTTGGCACATCAAAGTGATCAGGGAACACAGTGGATGATCTATTGTTTTGTTGTTTAAATTGATAATTTTCTTTAATTGAAAAGATTAAATTATTATATAATTCCTTATGTGAATAAAACTTACGCGTTAATAACAAGATTTAAGTTGCTAAAGGTTACCATTGGAAACTTTTAATAATATTTACAACAAATTCATATTGATTCATTCAATAAATAATTTATGTAATATATAGTTTTAAATTTGCTATCTTTTGACATTAAATTTATAATTATAACATTAGTAATTAAAATTAATGTTTTTATGTGCTACATATATATTGCTGCTGTAATATATATATGTATATATATATATATATATATATATACTCTTATATATATATATATATATATATATAGTAGATATATATATATGTATATATATATTTGTATTACAGATTATATATATTATATCTTTTGTATGGTCAAAATACAAATATATATGTTTATAGAATATATAACATATATATATACATATATATATATATATATATATATATATATATATATATATATATATAATAGCATTAAACATGTATATTTATATATATATTTATATATATATACATATATGCTATATCTTAACTAACATATATATATATATATAACTTCTATATGTATATATGAAATATATGACATTCTTATATATGTATATATATGTACATATGTAGGCGGTATCTGTATTTTTCTCTTGATACTTACTTTGTATATTTTGCCATGTATATATATTATTTATAATATATATATACTTTATATATATACATATATTCTATATATATATATATATATATATATATATATATATATATATATATATATATATATATATATATAAACATATATTTCCACTATTCATTGGCTACCTTCAGACTGGTCGAGCGAAAGTGGTACCGCGTCAGAGATTTGCCTGAAAGTAGGAAAGTGTTGGTTTGTGATCTGGTCTTCATTAGCCCAGCTTCCTGGGACTGGGTCACAAATCCCAACACTCAGTCCCTAAAATTCCTTAACCCTTGTATGGTGTTGGAGAAGTACCTGAATATTACTTACTGCACTGCACTGCCCTTCACTGCACTGCACTGCACTGCATTACACTGCACTGCACTGCCTCTTATTTTGCCATAAATTAAATCAGCCAAATTTTTTTACTTACCGTGAGGAATGTAAGGTTGAGGCATAGCCTGAAAA
>JABUQX010080163.1:25000-27500 GCA_015478945.1 Trachelipus rathkii
AGATGAATCAGTAAAAAATATGGTCGTTGAGGCATGGAAAGAAATGCATGAAAATTTAGCTCCCGACTCTTCTGCTGACGATGATTCACGTAGTTGGGGAAAGTGAAGCTGAAGGTTCCATTTTCACTTCTTTAATGGATTGTTTTAAAGAAATTGTGGCATCAAAATCGTCAAACAGAAAAGAAAGTGAGAGTGAAAAAAGAAAGTCCCATTCTTCTGACGATGTGATTATTGTACATAAAAGTAAAAGGCTAAATACGGAATTACATCAAGAAATAAACAAATATATAAGTTTTCCTACTTTGACCAGTGAAGACAATGATATTCCCTTCAATTGGTGGAAAAACACTGGAAATTGTTTTATGAATTTGAAAAAACTAGCAATAAAATACCTTTCAGCTCCACCGTCATCAGTCGAAAGTGAAAGAATATTTAGAACAGGAGGAAATATTTATGAAGCCACAAGAAATAGGTTATCCCCTGAAAATGGAAAACTGCTAATGTTCTGTCATTTTAACCTTAGAGCTTATTCAAATGAAGTTTAGTTTAATATCTTTAACTACGAAACTTTTCAATTTTCATTTAATTATTTTTAATATGTGAATGGTTTGCTATAGGTAAGAAATAGTTATTTACTTTTTTGTGTTTTATTACTTGTGTATATAATCACTGGTAAACATGAATTTCTTTGGCTGGGTTTGCAATTTGATTATTGATGTGTTCTGATTCCAAAAAATTGTATACGGTTTAGCATATCACATTTCGCATTTTGAGATATTGTGGAACACAGATTTGGTAAAAATTTTATGATTTTTACCTTTTTCAAGAGGGTCTATCACAATTATTGGGATATATATATATATATTATATATATATATATATATATATATATATATATATATATATATATATATATATATATATATATATATATATATATATTATATATATATATATATATATTATCATATATGATATATATATTGGATTATGAAGGGAGAGAAACAAATCGCAATGATATGATACATGTCTTTGATAGATATATGTTAAACATTTAATACAACTATGAATAAAGAGTAATATGGGACAACAATGAATGTAATAGAAGGAATGGGTTTAGTTAATGTAAACATACCTACGATGGTAGTAACTTTCTCTTCGTTGACGATCTACTGTGCATAGCGTCTGGTAACGTCCTTCGATTAACTTTAGATCTTGATGAAAGCGTTCACCCTGATATCCCACTTGTCCTGGTAACGTCCTTCCATGAACTTTAGATCTTGATGGAAGCGTTCACCCTGCTCATGCTCATCACTAACATCGCCTAGGTTATCCGCAAATTTTCTTAGGTGAGAATGTAAGTAGTGTAACTTTAATGCTCATTCTACATCCATGAGATGAAACTGTCTAGCAGTTCCTGTACAAATGTTGTGTTCTGGCTTTCCTGTTCTCACAGAAAATTCCTGTGCTACATCTGAAAAAAGCATTCCACGCTCTTGCCTCTAACACAGTCATTGTTGTAGCAAAGGCAGCATCACGGAGGAGTGTCCGTATTTGTGGGCCATCAAATATCCCAGCTTTTTTCTTCTCGTCACTCAGACCAGGAAACGTTGAGCATATATAGCGGAAGCATTCACCATCATGGTCCAAGGCCTTCACAAATTGTTTCATCAAACCAAGTTTTATGTGTAGTGGAGGTAAGATGATGTTTTCTCTCTGTACAAGTGGTTCACGTACGATGTTCCTGTCACCTGGCGTCAAGGTTTCCCTCGGTGGCCATTCTCTTTTGGTCCAGTGATCCTTTGCCGCCCGGCTGTCCCAATAGCACAAGAAGCAGGGATATTTGGTGAAACCTGCTTGCTGACCGAGCAAAATGTTTACCATTTTGAGGTCGACGCATATTTACCATCCATGTACCTGAATATTGTAGCCTCTCCAAACTTCTTGATTTTGCATAACTCTCTCATCATCCGTAACCGAGTACCCTACTGAACAGAAGGGCTTACCTGTTGCCGTTTGTGTAACAAACACAAACTTTAAAGCTGCTCTTTGGAAGTGTCAATAAACGTCCGCCAGCTCACTGCCAATTCGTATGCTGGGAGTCCCATAGCGAGTAGTATATAGGCCTGCAACTTCACTGCAATACACAAGGTTACCATCTGACTGGAAGAGCCTCCGCAGCTCTGCTTCTCTGTTACGATAAAATGTTACTCATGTGCCATGGTCCAGTAGTCATTTTTCATGCAACCTCGAAGCCAACAGCTCAGGACAACTCGGCAAATACAACTCTCATACAAGATCTTTCAGTTCACCCTGGGTGAACAATGACGGACCATCCGACTGTATTTCAGATGGATGATAGACATCATCCAGGTCATTGGCATCCATACATGCAAAACGTACCTAAATGTACAAAACATGCTTTCCAATATCGTTACCGCAGTAAGACTTGCTGCTACTGTAGATATATGCGGAAGGTAACGTCTATACAGCCTACGTA
>JABUQX010080164.1:12500-20000 GCA_015478945.1 Trachelipus rathkii
AACACCAGGGGTCCCAGTCTATCAAGCAAATCTATTTACACCTGCTCTGCCTGCAGTGCCAGAAGCCCTAAAACTTTATGGTAAAAGTTTAAAGACCAGACTCTGGCGTGGAATTCAATATGATGAATATGTTATTTCATTGAATGAAAAACTCAGTGCTTTAGGCACATTAACAGAAGAACAAAAGATCACTTTTGCCAGGTCAGCCATTACATCAGATTTAGATAGTGAAGCTAGGCATTACTTGCTCCATGATCCCATTTTCTCTCGATTTAGAAGATTAGAGGATTTTTTGTCACAATTAAAGACCTATTTACAACCGGAAGATAAAAGAAATGTTTTCGAATTTTGGTTGGAATTTGTGGAATACAAAAGAGAAAAAGAACAACTTTTTACAGATTTCATTGTGGGATTAAAAAGTAAGCTTAGAAAGTACCAAAGTCGGATGTATGACCTCGATAAGGAGGCAATGTTTAATTCTAAACATATAAAGGTAATCGTCGGTAAGATCATGCAGAATATCTCAGAGCGCAGAGATGGTGAGAGATTGAAGGAAAAAATATTGCAAACTTTCGATACAGAAATAAGTCTAACTGAACTGTTAGAGAAATTATATCAAATTTCGAAAGGTGCTTTATTGAAAATGGATAACAAGAGACAACCGGAACTCCGCACCACAAAAGTGTTCATGGCCCGAGACGAACGGGAAGATAGGCAGAAGTCAGAGTACAACAACTCTTACAAGAAAAATAAAGAGTCTGTCCACAAACCAAGATATGAGGATAAGAGAAGAGAAGAGATGAGATCAACTAATGTTTTCCGGAGGAAGACAGATGAGGCAAGAACAGAGCAAACTCCACGAAAAAACAGAGGAATAATTAGAGGAGTGACCGAACAAGAATTGAAAGAAAACCACGTTTGTTTTTCATGTGAAGTCATCGGACACTCGTCGAGAGCCTGTCGCTGGGGATTGCCATATTGCAGGGTATGCCAAGCTTATCATAAAAGGGGCTCGCAACCCAGGTGCAGAGATGCTCCTTCATGGAAACCCTCTTCCGGAGAAAACCAAATGTTCATTCCATACAACAGCAAAGTCGATATGGAGAAGGGCGTGAATGCCCCGAAACCCGAGCGTTTCACTACAGACAGGCGAGGGCCCAGGATCTTCACGAAGAAGAAAGAAGGATACAAGCCCTCCGGTGAGAAAAAGAACACTAGAGTTTATGTGGCAGAAGGCCAGCGAAGAGACTCTGAGTTAAGTGAAGAAGAAGAAGAGGAAGATAAGTCCCTAGATAGAGAGCCCTTCCTCTCCCTCTCCGAGGAAAGATCAGACAGAGAAAATTTTCGGATGGGGGCAAAGGCTGGAAAACAGTAAAAGGAAAAAATAAGAAAGGATATGATAAGTGGGTATTTAATGAAGAGAAAGATAAAAAAGTTGCCCAAACATTTTTTCAGGAAAGTGTTGAAAAACCATACAAACTGGGACACCATTTCTATGCTAATGTCCATCTTACTCCCTCAATAGGTAGTAAGGAGGCTCGAGCATGCGTCTTATTAGATTGTGGGAGTAGTATATCCCTCGTAACACCCAAGCGGTTAAAAGAGTTAGAAAAAGAAGGTAACTTCAAAGTACCGCTCCGGAAAACCGACCTGGTGGTGCAAGGGGTCGATAACAACCCAACTAAGTTAAGAGGGGAGGTGCAGCTGTACCTCCGCATGCACGAAAAATATTACCTCACTACTTTCCAAGTAAGCGAGGTACAGGGGGAACCCAGTTGGTCCATGTTGTTGGGTAACAACATTTTATCTAATTTACCCATCACTTTGAATATGTTTTCTTCAAAACTGTCTATCCACGAGGAAAAAGAGATAGATATACCAGTCTTTGCCAAGTATGGTATCTATTTAATCCGAGAACGCTCAGATGGGAGCCTTAGACAAGTAAAAGACTCCCCTCTGCCCAAGAAAAATCCACCCAAGCCATTAGGGCCTAAAGGGGGAAAAAATTGTAGGTATTCTAAGCATTTTAGGGATTCTAATCGAACTTTAAGACACTTAAACCAAACTGAACAACCAGTTGCGAACCAATACTTTCCACAGGAAAGGCGGACAAGCCTGTCAGCCACACCCAACCGCGTCGCGAACGGTTATTTCCCACAGAAAGAAGAAGCAACTTTGTCAGTAACGCCCCCAAGTAGGCCCTCCGCGCCTCAGGGAAATAAAAGAAGTTCTGCATCGTACGGTACCGCTCGAGCCCAGCTGAATCGAGAGATAAGGAGAACGGAGCCAGAAAAGGAAGAAATCCTAGCCTCCCCTCCTCCTCACAGTCCTGCGCCCAGAGAAGCCAAGCCAAAACATAAGCACACTTCTACTAAAAAAGAAAGTTCGATTCAATCAGAGAATTTACAGGCTTCAACGAACCCTGACCCTAATCAAAAAGAACATTTAATGATCGATGAAGATATTGTAATCGATTTGAGGGTGATTGAAAACACTATACTACCAAGCAACTTATATGGGTACATAAAGGTTAGACCTGAGACTCAGGATGATTTTGAATTGGAGCGGAAGTGTATCATGACCCCAGCTCTCTCCAAAGGACCACTGTATATTGCAAACACAGTCAGTCCCGTAAGGAATAACAAAATTGTGCTAAGCTATATTAATTTGAGTGACCAACAATTTTATTTGAAAAAAGGGATAATTCTAGGTAACAGTTATCCACTAATTAGCCAATCAGCTGAAGAAATCCCAGACATAAATGGACACAAGCGTGTAGTGTCAGCCAATGTAGCCACATGCTCCAAAGGTCTTTCTACGACAGAGCTAAGGAAAGTATACCGAGAAATTATAGAAGCAAAGATGTCAAAAGAAGATGCTGAGAATAGCGTACTAGAGAAACCAGAATACTTGGAAGATCTACTGAACCTTTTGATGGAGTTTCATGATGTACTGGCACTCGATGACGATGCTGTCCCGGTCTGTCCACTTCAGAAATTCAAAATTGAACTACTCCCTGATGCCCCTAAAGTCATCTTTCGTAAACAATATAGATTACCTCATAGGTACTTGCAAGACATCGATGATTTTACAGATGCAGCTTTGGAAAAGGGATATATCAAGGCTTGTTACAGCCCACATTCTTCCCCATTACTCGTAGTGGCAAAGAAGAACAGCTCAAAGCCTCGGGTATGCGTTGACTATCGCTACCTCAACTCTTACAGCATTCAGGACGTCTTCCCTCTTCCATCCATTGAGGAGATATTTACCTCCCTAGGGGGCAATGCCGTTTTTACCTCAGTAGATCTCCTCGATGCATACAATGCATTAGAAATAGAGGAAGAGACACAGAAATTAATGGCATTTAGGACCAGAAAAGGCCTCTTTTGCCCCACTCGCCTCATGTTCGGCCATAAGAACGCCCCTAGCGTGTACGCGCGCGCCATGATAATTGCCTTAAACCAACTTTTAGGGCCCGTAGCACAAGTCTATCTCGATGACGTACTAGTGTTAGGAAAGAACATACCCGAACACTTCGAAAATTTGAGAAAAGTACTGACCGCTTTTAGAGAAAACAATTTAAGGGTAAAACTGTCCAAGTGTAGCTTTCTACAATCATCAGTTTTGTACTTAGGGTTTAAGATAGGTAAAGATGGAATCAGTCCTGATCCTGCGAAAGTCGAAACAATGAAAAGTTTCATCCCTCCGACGAATGTCAAGGAGACACAGTCCATTCTTGGTTTCTTCTCGTATTTTCGCTTTTTAATAGACAATTTCGCAGTCGTTGCACAACCACTGTATGATTTAGTAAAAAAGAATGTCCCCTTTGTATGGACAGAAAAGCAACAAAAGGCATTTGTCACTTTGAAAGATAAGTTGGTAGTACAACCACAGCTCACATTCCCGGATTATAGCAAGGAATTCTTCGTGAATACCGATGCGTGCGACTAGAATTGGGGGGGTGTTGTACCAGCTTACTGACGAAGGGAAAGAGAAACCCCTTTCCTTCGTCTCCCGAGTACTCAGAGGTAGTGAGAAGAATTACGATACGATAGAGAAGGAATGCCTGGCCGTAGTGTTTTGCTTGCAAAAGTTCAAAAACACGGTCTTCGGCTATAAGGTCACCATTATCACTGATAATCAACCCCTTTGTTTCATCTTCCGCAATAAACAGCAGACTGGACGGCTAGCAAGATGGAATTTGTTCGTAAACAGCTTCTCTCCCACTATTGTCTATAAAAAAGGTAAAACAAATATCCCGCCAGATTATTTGAGTAGACACCCAGCACCTAACGTTTTCGTAATGAAAGCTGTGTTAGAAAACAGGGGTGATTTACCTCGAACAGACTTTGCCCTGAGTAGGGAAACCTTCATAAAAGAACAAGAAAAATGTCCAAGAATAGGAAACGCGTTAAAATGGCTTAAAGAAAACCCAAAGACCTATCCACACATTCTTATTAAAGGTGTCTTATACTACGCCACACAAAGCGATCCTTATGTCATCCAGGTCCCCGACAGTATGATCTACACGGTGATAGACCAATGCCATGCCTCGCTGGGCAGCGGACATGGAGGACCTATAAGGACAGAAAAGAGAGTGAAGGAAAAGTACGCTTTTCCCCACTTAGCAAAATTGGTGAAAGAATATTGCAACCATTGTGTATCATGTGCTAGAGTAAAAGGTCGAAAACCTCCAACAGCAGAGATAAACAGATGGCCTTTGCCCTACACACCCTTTTCACGAGTTCATGTTGATAGTATTGGAAAACTCCCCACTTGTACCGAGTCAGGAGCAAAATACATACTAGTTTTCCGTGACGTTTTGACACGTTACGTCGAACTAGTGCCTTGTAAAACTAGGACAAGTAAAGAATTTGCCAGAGCACTGCAAGAGAGAGTCATATGTAGACACAGTGCTCCCCAACTTCTTGTGTCCGACAACGCCCAAGAGTTCACAAGCCAGGTATTTAAGGACTTGTGCAAGGCCTGGAGAATAAAAAAGGTAGAGATTTTGCCTTACAAAGCATCCCAGAACGGAGTTGTGGAAAGAATCAATGCTGATATCGAGTCTTTCCTACGACACTATGTCAATGACAACCACAAAGATTGGGATAAATATCTGAGTTTCGCCCAAATCGCGATAAATTCCGCTTATAATCGATCTATCGGTTCCTCCCCACATTTCCTCTTGCACGGCTACATAAAAAGGGTTCCTTACGAAATGCCAGATTATGTTTCTCCTTATGTAAATAAGCCAGAGAAAATGAGATTCATTTCAGATGAGGTGGATGTGCTGATAGAAAGAATCGATAATATAAGAGATTTGGCAATTGGAGAAAGAAACAACTAAAACGTTGGAGCAACAACATAAGAAAGCAAAGCAAAGAGAATTCAAAATCGGAGACTACGTTTTCGTTAGAGCAGTCAAGAAGCCTCATCATAGTTCAAAACTATGTCCCAAGTTTGACGGGCCATATATTGTCCGATGTTTGAGAGGACCAAACAAATTGATGGTAATTTGTTTGAGTTCAGGTAAGACTTTCCCTGTCCATGTGGACAACGCCAAGGTAGTTTCCGCAGAAAAGTTTGCAGATACACGGTTCGACTTTACAAACGATGAAGTTTGGAATCCTCACGAGGTAAAAAAGATGTTAAGCTCCAAGGAAGGTGAGGAAGCCAAAAAGGATGAAGATGCACCTGAAAGTGATTCAGAAACTGGTTCAGAAGTAGAGGATGATGCAGAAGACCGATCTCCCACACCAGAACCGTCACCTTCCCGTTATTATTTCCCAACTTCTCCACCACATCCAACCCAGTATGAACACAACCCTCTTCCAGATCCCCCCACAGCCGTTAACTCAGTTCGAATACAATTCGCCGACAGCTCCTCCACCACAGTCAACACAGACTAGAAACTATTGGGAAAGCTATCAAGCCCCCATCAAAGAACCTATTCCGGTGGAAACCAGAAGATGTAGCGATGAAGTGGTAGAACAAAAGAGACAGAACGACGAAGTTGTAGAAAGAAGATATAGCGATGTAGTCGCAGGAAGAGCACGTGTTGACAAAGAGTTCATCTGTTCCACTCCTAGAAATGACTTCATAAGAACACCCTCTCACCCCTCGGGTCAGAGAAGAGAGTTTAGACCATCCTTATCACCCATACAACAAGAGATTTCAGTAGATACCCAGGTTAGAGAAATTACACAGGAGCCACCCGCAAACGAAGGTGAAATATACGGAGCCTACGGCGGATCCCCTCCAAGAATTCCTTCCCCAGAGAAATCTCCCGAAGTCCCTGAAAGAGATGGCCAATATCAAATTCCCACTGTTGTAGAATCACCACCCAAGGAAATCATCAGAGATGACAGAAAACAGGACCCGTCTTACAGACCACATAATTTGTTTTCTGGTCCCAGAGATTCTACTCCAAGAATTACAAGAAGTCAAACAAGGATAAGAGAGCAGGCTTTACAACAAGCAGAGGCAAGTGACAACACGAAGACTATAGCGAAGACTTCTGTCCAACCTCCGCCTGTTAAATTGAATACAATAGTTAGAGGTGGTAAGACTTACTATCTGCCTCCCGGCTATTAATTCATATCAATTTCTGTATATTCCTGTAAATTTAAAGAGAAATTTTATAGATTTCATAGATTTAAGGAGATGTTCTTCATTCCGAAGATACACTTTAATTTTAAGAAGATACTTTAGATTTTAAGAAAATTGAACACACATATGCACTCGCATCTGTTCATTTATTAGCTTAGATTAGATAAGAAGATCGATCATAGGTTAAGTACATTAGTTTGGATTAAAACTTCAAAGATTGAAGAAAAAACTTTAATTTTAAGTGGATACACTTTAGTTTTAGGACAATATCTTGTCACCTAGTATTGTAGAAATATTAGCCTGGATTAGAAAAAAAATTTTTTATTAGATGGATTAAGAATCAACGATCGTTTTAGCTTAAGTTCCTTAGCCTGGATTAGAAATGTTAGATTTATGTTAGTTTTATCTTGACTCACACAGTCACATTGAATTAGAATTATTCATCATTTATATTTCTGATTATTTTTTTTTATGATACAAAAAACTTTAAAGAATACGTTTCACTCCAGAGGGGGGACAGCGCGATTTTTTAAACAAAAAATACTAGAAAAAAGTAAAATGGAAATTTTCCTAAAAATAAAAAAAAAAAAAAAAAAAAAAAAAAATAAAAAAATAAAAAAAAAAAAAAAAAAAAAAAAAACTTATAATAGAGAAATAATTAATTAAGATATAAAAGAAACTTATAATAGAGAAATCTGAAATAATTAGTAAGTAAGTAACTAAAATAATTAATTAAGAATTAAAGAAAAAACTAGAACCTAGAATCATTAAGTAGTAAATAGCTTCTAAATGTAAGAATTTTACTAACAACTTTATAGCTAAACGCAAACAATTTGCTTAATTAATTATTAAGTTCCAATTTAAAAATTTAATTACATTTGATTAGGC
>JABUQX010080164.1:25000-27500 GCA_015478945.1 Trachelipus rathkii
TATATATATATATATATATATATATATATATATATATATATATATATATATATATATATATATATATATATATATATAATATTAAAATTTAAAAAAATTTCTATGAATATTATATTTCAGCCAACTGGAGCAAGTCAAGTGGATGGACACTACAGCTGACTGCTGGTCAGCTAATAACTATTCACTGACTGGACCCAAACACCAGGGACAGGAAGATGGCTGTCTTGCGAAAGAATCCTGGGGACCCACACATGATGTACTCGCACGGCTATGGAAAATCCACAGCCTGTTTGTAAGAGAGGACAAGGTCACCATGTAAGTTCTTATATTTTATGTTTCAAAGTTATTGAATATTATAACTTTAGTAAAGTAGCGATTAAAATGATCGTTTATAACAGATAAATAATGATAAATTTAAAAGAATTTTTTTTCTGTTTTGTTAGTTTCAGGTTGACCACAGACAATGCTGCCAATTTTCGAAAAGTATTTGTCCAATTTGGCTCTGATCTGGAAAACCTCCCAGGAAGAAAAGTCTCGCGCTCCTGAGCCTGCCAATGCCCAGCTGATGGAGCTCATCGCTGACCCTCCAGAGGACCAAGGGATCTTAAAGCTAGAGGTGTGTATACAACACTGAATAGTGAATGGTAAATTCTCAATTCTGTCATTACTTTGTAGAATGTAAATAATACCAGTGCTTCAAAGAATTATTTAAAGATTTTTAAAAATTAAGCATTTATAATAAATTTAACAAGTAAGTTAACTTTTTTTTTTTTTTTTTTTTTTTTTTTTTTTTTTTTTTTTTTTTTTTGCAATTTATCACGTTTCACAACATCGAGAGGGTCATCGAGGACCAGGCTTCTTAAGTGTGCAGGGCGAACAAGGGAAATGGAGAAGCACATGCCTGGAGCCTTCAAGAAAGCATTAAGGAGCATCATCGAGAAGGCACAGGTGCTGTGGAACAAGCAAGGTAAGTCATTAGTTGTTTGACCAGATTAGTCACGAGTATTAAAAATGTTTGAATAACAGAATGAAATTTATGTAAATAAATGTTAAAGGGTTAAAGAAAAAAAAAAAACTAAATATTTCAGGAAAAATATGAAAATGAGATAAAACGAATATTCAATAAAGTAAAACTATTTTTTTCAGGAACGAGTACAGTGTTTGCAAACAGCCTTTACAAGGCGATCAATAGGCGGCTTGCTGTTCCCACCAAAACAAGGTGGAACAGACTTTATGACAGCCTGGTGGTCCTTAACAAAGTATTAGAGGAGAAGAAAGAGGAACTGAACAGATGCATGATCCAGCAGAGAAATCTTCCAGTGTTTGTTCAGACAGACATTGACATCATGTCAGAATATGCTAAGGTAAATAAACTAAATATAAGTGAGACGTTATTGCGATGCTTTATTTATTTTTATTTTTTAGCTAATGCTTCCATTTTAAAACTAGCTAATCAAATAATAATATTTCTCTTTCAATTATCAGGTCATGGCACCAGTCGCGTTGCAATGGATCAGATGCAAGGGGAGAGGCAGTGCTAAATGGGTTGCCTGATCCCCACTCTCATTGCGACCAAAAAGAAGCTGGTTGACTTGAAGACCAACGTCAATCTCCTGTTCTGCGAGCCCCTTGTCAACACCCCCTTTGCTGCCCTAGACTGGAGGTTCGCCAGCATCTTTGAGGATGAAAAGTGCCTTCTTGTCAATGTTTCCACCCTAAGTTTTGCCTGATGTGGATGAGTGCTTTTGATGAAACAATAGAAAAAAGGTCAGAGGTCAAGGACCTGATGGAGAAGAAGGTGGGTGTGTTATTGAGCCATCCTGGCCTGGAGAACGCAAGCAGTACCAGCAGCAGCGAGGCCAAGAACATGGAGACGGCGGACTGCTACTCCAGCATCTGTGATGTAGATGATTACATTGAAGTCCAGGGTCATCAAGGGTCAACTAAGCTGCTCGCATTGTAAAGGTGTGACGGCAGGCATAATCGATAGACAGCCTGGCAGACCCAGCTTTCAACAGTGAGAAGGTGCTCATTGATCTCTTCTTGAGGTACAACACTGCAATGCCGTCCAACGCTACAGGGGAGCGATTGTTCTCTCTTGGCCAGGATATCTACAGAGCCAAGGGGAATTCATTGTCAGTTAAAAACTTTAACATGCTCATATTTATGAAGGGAAACATGCAAATGCTGCAGAGCTGAACTGATAAGTCCTTTAAACTATTTTATCTTACCTTATAGTAAAATAAAATAGCTACAACATGGTAAGATAAAACCCTTTTTCTTACTACGCCTGCAGTAATATCAAATATCTTGCTACCTCTCACGAGACTGTTATATCTTCTCATCCAAATGCTGAGGTCCTCTATTTAGGGGATTTCAATGTACACAACACTGAATGGTCTTCGGCCTCCTATTTTCCTCTAACTCAACCCTGGACGATTCTGGCATTCCTCCTCCTCCACCTTCTCCTCTCAGGTGTCCTATGTTTTTGCCTGTGATT
>JABUQX010080164.1:35000-39199 GCA_015478945.1 Trachelipus rathkii
TCTTTTTGCATCATTAATTCAAATAATTTCAATAAACAAAAAGGTGATTACAACATTGACACAATACAAAATAATATTTTGAGCACCACAAAATTTTTTAACTTGGTATTATTACGAATTATTAAAAATAGAAAATTAAAAAAATTTAAGAAAGGAGCTATCACTGGTCATTAAATATTTCTTAAAAATGCTTTTTTTTTTCAAGTTTAAATATATATTTATATATTATATATATAATATAATGATATATATATATATATATATATATATATAATATATATATATATATATTTATATATATATATATATATATATTATTATATTATATATATATATATATATATATATATAATATAATATAATATATATATACTAGAGATCGTATTTTTTTTTTTTTTTTTTTTTTTTTTTTTTTAAATATTTGTTTATGTTTGAAAATATTTTTATAAAAAAATTATTTCCCCCCCCATTTAGGGGGGCTGAGCCGACGGGGGATCGAGGGGGGACGTGTTCATAACCTTGCCGGAGGGGATGGTCGGAGGAGAACCCCCGCGACACCCAAAGACCAAAGGCGGGGGTTCCGGAGACATCCCGGTATCCAAGGGGGGTAGAGTTAGTTCCCCCACGTCGTCCACCGAGGGTCAGGACCGTATAGATAGTATTAGCACCTACGCTACTACATCTTCGCTCATCGTCGCCCAAGGTTTACGATCACTGATCTGGAATGATAGAATGCGATTTTTACATTAATTAATAGTTAGTACTAAAAAGAAAATAAGAATATTTTAAACTTTTTATACATCACAAACTCTACTACATATTGATGGTAATTACTATGATACTAAAATAATTACACACACATCAATATATACACTATTATACTCATCGCTCCACTTTTCTCAGACAACATGTCGATCAGATAGATGCACACCTCCGTATAATGGGAGAGAGCATTAATTATTTTATATAATAATATTAGACTCACATGATATTCAGAAGTCAAAGACAAAATATATTAAATACATAGATAAAGGACAAGAATATCCACTTTAAACATAACACGACAATGAAAATATATATAATCTACACTGTAACTACATCCTCTTCAAAGACTCAATTATCACTCAAGTCACAAGTAATGTACTTATTCCATAGATATCATAAGAACAAATCAACTATTATATATATGATTCTGCTTATACCGATTAAATCACATAAATTAATTTTGTTTTTAATAATTAACCTATACGCTAGGACTCACTCTGACACCGAAATTGATCATATAATAATGTAGATGTATAAAATGTTGATTATACATAGTGGCAGATGTACTAAAAAAAAATGATCGTGGACTCCAATTATCATATCATAAAGTACTATCAAGTGCCATATAACATCATGACTAAACTTCTCCAACTCATCCCATTATCTACCTCACTCACTAATAATATAACTTATTTTAACATATATTATTCATACACTGATAACTATATCTCTCACAATATACACACAAGAATCACCTCTAATACACACTACATAATTATAACCCCGTAATTAACTATTATCTAAATTTATTATAATATAAGATATACTCATACAGTATGTTCTATTACTCACATACTCACTCCAATTACTTTTCAATAAATCTACCCACATATATCCAACTATATCTACTAACTAGTAGTTATTAATAAATTTTGAATATACATATAAGAGTCATATAATATGATCTGACCCGCCTATACACTCAAATATATATACGATCTCATACCTAATTATACTACATCACTACCATACCAAACCCTAACCATTTCTATATCTTTGAAGCATTTCTATACAAATTAATCACAAGACTTACATACTTATCATGAAATATACTCACTAAAACTAAATATAAACAACTATAAATATACACTAACCACTAAAATAACTGACACTTTACATTTTTAGTATTAATTATTATCATTGTTACCATCATTATCACATAAAAGGAACCGTGAAGCGCAAAAAAAGGAAATTGTTTTTATTTTATCCAATATAAATTAAATTCTATTTTTTAAAGCAGTAAAATAACAGGGTGTAAACCTTTCCGATGAAAATTTTCTTTCAGTCATGTAAAAGGTCCAAGGTCCCAACATTGACATAATACAAAATAATATTTTGAGCACCACAAAATTTTTTAACAAAATTAAATTGTGATAAATGCCAAAAGAAATTATTGGACAGAATAATTTTAGAACAGGACAAGTGTGATAAATGTGAAATTGTTGGGTTTCTTCCACTTTGGGAAAAAACTGTATCTATGACGGGTTTACCCAAAAATAGGAGACGCGAAGATTTAGATAACTTGTCACAAGAACAACGATATCGCAGACTTTATTTCTCCATTATCGATAATTTAACATGTCATTTAACCACTAGATTCACTTCGCTCCAAAACTTAACATTTTTTGAACTCTTGAATCCTAGGAAATTTGAAATTTTTGCCCGAAAGAATGCTTTTCCCGAATCTCTTTTCTACAATTTAGGAAGAGTTTACCCAAACGTTTTCGATTTGTGTGGGCTCAAAAACGAATTAAACGTATTTTATAGAACCACTACTTTCCAAGGAAAATCCCCACACATATTAATTAAATTCCTAACAACAGAAAATTTGCACCAGCCCTTTAAAGAGATATTTAAATTGGCGAAATTGATTTCAACCATACCCGCGACGACTGCATCAGTGGAACGAAGTTTTTCAGCTCTCAAAAGAATACATACATACAAAAGATCCACTCAGAGCGAAGATCGTTTGAGTAATCTGGCATTTATTATCAATTGAAAAAGGTAAAAAAAGTATTTGGATCGCTAAAGAGAACAAGACAATTTTACAACATGGTGAACTGAAAAATTTGCCAACAAGAACGCGAAGACGACTGGAACTATGCATTTAAATAAGTACTTAATGGTAAGAAATATATTTATTATATAATATAATATATAAATATATATATATATATATATCTTATATATATATATAATAATATATATATAATAAATATATTATATATATATATATATATTATATTATAGTTATTATTATATATATATATATATATATTATATATATATATTATATATATTATATTATAATGACGGAATAGGGAGCCGGAAATTGTAGCGATGACTGCTGGAAAATGCCACGCCTCGCCACTGATATATATATATATATATATATATATATATATATTATTAAATAATTTCTGTTATTATATATATATATTATATTATATATATATATATTATATATATATATAGTGTATATATAATATCTATATGATATATATATATATATATATTATATTATTTATATATATATTATATTATATTATATATTATATATATATAATATATATATTATATATATTATATATATATATTATATATAATATATATATAGTTAATATACATAATAGTATATATATATATATATATATATAGTTTTTATTTTTTTTTTTTTTTTCTCTACCTTTTCACGAATCTCTGTAGATGCATGCATCCTGTCGTTGTTTGGCGCTGAACCTTCTCCAACGATCTTCTGTCCAATATTTCCACTACTCTCAGACGCCTTCACGATCCTGGACTCCTGTCTTTCTTCTTCCACTGCATTCGTTTGCGCCTCTGACGTTGTCAGCTTCTCATTCTAACTTAACTTTAGTGTTCTTCCGACACTTTCTCTTCTTTCTATATTCTAGGTAGTCGCATTCCAGATATTTCTGGGCATTGATCGTTGCTCCTCCATTTGTGGTGCCTTTTAACATGTCGTACCCATCCTGCAGCCTGTCCTCTTCCTTCCTCGCCTGTCTCCCAACAAGCTCACCTAGGCTTTCACGGCTAATCCGCCCTACGCTCCTCATTCTCATCTGTCTCTTTCTTGTCACTTCCTCTGAGTCATGTCCGCTAGCAACGCGCATCCTCGGTCACGCACTCCAACTTGCTCTTTGCTCTTGTATTAAGAGCCCATGCTTCATGTCCAATACATCAGTATTGGTCTCAGTATACTTGTGTACATCACCATCTTGACTCGTCTTGAAATTTTGCTCTTTCTTTCAACAATGGGAACACATATGCTTTTGTCTTATTGAATTTCCTGCCCGCAATTCTCCTTTATTTAAAGGTTCTGTTCAACATTGTTTCGTTTTTCCTCACCATAGTGA
>JABUQX010080165.1:0-5000 GCA_015478945.1 Trachelipus rathkii
ATAAAAAAAAAAAAATTATATATATATTATATATATATACTATTATATTATATATATATATATATATAATATTAATTATATTATTTAATTATATATATATTTATTATATATATATATTAATAATTATATATATATATTTATATTATATATATAATATATATATATATATTAATATAATATAATAATATATATAATATATATATAATATTATTAATATATAATATTTATTAATATATAAAGGTATTTGGATTTATAACTTTTTATCGACACCTCATCCTTTTCTGGCAACGCACATGCTGTAACTGGTCTAAAATAACTTTTTATCTAATCTCACATATACTACTACACATACAGTAGCTACTTATTTAAAAGAAACAGAAGAAGAAAAAAATTACTACTAATGACCTACTTTAACTATCTCTACTTTATCATTTACCTACTTGTACTACCTCAACTAACCTAACTTACTATGGCCATTTCTTATCACGAGGAGTACAAGATACTGGCCGCACAGACTCGAGTTATTTGACACAACTATACCTACAACTACTACTACTGCGACGAACGACTACTACTCCACTCTTACCATCTCAACTATAATCAATCTACGAGGAAAGTAAACGACAACATACATATTTACTGCAATCTTACTTATCCTCTAATTTCCACCGTTACTGACGTACAAATATAACATAGCTAGAATCTAACAACTCACCTTACTAACATTCTACATTAACCGACGACTGTTCTTATCTCTCCTCCTTCTGGCGGATATCAAGTTCTAATTCCTCACTGAATGATATTTCAAGATTTATTTCTTTATAAGATTTACTCATGAACTCAATGATTTTAACCCGAGATAAAAGGAGATATTGGTATTAATTTTCATCAAAAACTGGCCTCTTCGTATCGGAAGATATATTTATCACATTATATATTTTATATATACATATTACTCAATCTTGTGGGGTACCCGAATGTAGTCTCTGAGCGCACACTGAGCGTTCGGTTGATTAGTAATATGTACTTAATGTATGCATACAACGCATTGGGAGTATGTTTATAACAACGTCTACACAAATTGCACATATACACACCTACCTATTCTAACTTTTACTACCCTTATTGTTATTTATTAATTATTTATTATATTGAGAATTATTAAAATTATAATTATTAATGTAATTTTAATTTAATTTATTTAATTATTTTTATTATTATTATTAATTATATTTATTTTATATTACTTCACATGTATTTACGTCTTGATGATGAAACTTTTGTCCACTAATACCAACACGAAACCAAGAAGGCGAGTAGGTAATGTGGCATTGCGTATCCCCAAAACCAAGAAAAATCTGCACACAACCATTGGTAGGGAAGGTTATTCTAATTCTCTTTTGTAATGAACAAGGAGTCAATTTCGGGCACTACATGCCTAGGGGAGAAACAGTGACCAATTTTACCTGTGCGGATCTTTTCCGGAACTGCAGTCAGATCAAAGCGTATAGTCAAGGCGGTTAGCATAGGATTGTATAGAAGTACGCAGTTATAAGTACCCGACATGATGAAATTCCTCATATCAGATATTGAGGAAGGTCATCCGAGACGTGGTGAGAGGATAACACAATTCTTGTTTGAATGAAAATATTAAGTAAGAAATTTTATAGAATATTTTATTTGTACTATAGACAAAAACGTTAATTGTAGGAATACCGTTATGTGTAATTGTTATAGTATATGTTGACAACGGGACTAGTTCTGATCGAAGAAGATAGAGATAGTAATGAAAGAGAGTAGAGATTACAGCAGACATAAGCTCAAAATAGCGCATTTTATTAATATGGTGAATGAGGTCACTTGAGTTTTAATTTTTATTTAAATTTATTATTATATTATTAATTATTTTTATTAAATTATTATTTATTTTATTATTATAATTATATTATTATATTAAATTATTATTTAATTATTATTATTTACATACTATTAAATATTAATCATTATTATATATTATTATTATTAATTTATTATTATTTATTTAATTAATTATTTATAATTTATAATTTAATTATTATATTTATTACTATCTATAATTATTTGAAATATCGTGGGTATTTTTAACTGAATTTATTTTTTAGATGACCCACTACAGTAGAACTTCTTACTTCTATTATACTTCTTTACTCTTAACTTTTACTTTTCTATTACTTCTTATCTCGTTATTTAATTATTTTAATTATTTTTTATTAAATTATTATTATTATATTATATATATATTTATTTAAATAAAAAAATTTTAATTATTAATATATATATTTATTATTTATAATTATTTATTTATATTATATTTAATATCATTAAATAATAATTTATTATTATCTATTATATATTATTATAGTTTTAATTTATTTTTCATCAACACTCCACTTAGATAAAGGTCTTCTCAAGAGCATTAACCATAATATATAAAAAGCACCACTAGCTAAGTCCTAATGGAGACACTTAGACACAAGTGGACTTTAACTAATATATACCCAATATTAATCAAAACGGCTATACTAACACAATAAATCAGACAACAAACACAAACAACCAGCATTCAAGCATTACAACATAAAACCAAAATTCAAGTAATATATATGTATAACCACATCTTTAACACCAGCAACAAAGTGTCTAATATAATAACAATGTTAACCTAGTCACAAAACAGCAAACAACATTCCATTCAGTAATATAGTAATAAGTACAACTAACATAACCTGAGACATTAACAACAATCAATGCATTATGAAAACAATCATCTTACAACAGACACTTATCGCAAACAACAAAACAATGCACCACTTACACTCAATTATCTACATTATTCTTATACTCATTATAATAAAATTTAAAGAAACTTTTAATAAAAAAAACAATTTGTAATACAGTAATAATTAAAAAGAAATTGATTTATTAAAAACAAGAATCAATAGACTCAATAAAACAACTACCACCACATTCCTGAAACAGTAAGCATTTTCTTATCGTATATAATATCCTTAACAACAATATATATATATTATATATTATATAGTATATATATAAACATACAATACCAATACAACAACTACAACTCAACCAACCAACAAATAAACACTCATGAATTTATAAAGTAATAATTATAAACATATTACATACTTTGGTTTAATTGAAAATTTGTTTACACACTACATGACGTGAGCACCGCAGGATAATATATATATTAATTATATATAGTAATTAATATATTATATTGATATATTATATAATATATATATTAATATAATGTATATATATATTAATATATATATATTATATTAATATTATATTATATATATGTATATTATTAATATATATTATATATATATATATATATTAATATATATATATATATTATTTAATTATTATATTAATATTATAATAATAATAAATAATAATATTAATATAATAAATTATATATACATATAATATAATAATAGAGCGTATGTCATCATACATCGATCACAAATGTAACAATGAACTACCACCACTGTTAATATTTCTAGCACTACTGATATCACTACTACTACTATAATACTTCATATATTATACTACTTAATATATTAACCTATATATACCTATCACTTAAACAGCTAATTATTATATTATCTATTATTATATTTATTTATTTAATTATATTATTATTATATTAATTAATTTATATTATATATTATATTATATATATATTATCATAACTAATTATATATTTATTTATATATTAATATTATTAATTTATAAATTTATTTAAATATATTATTAATTTATATATAATTTAATTTATTATTTATTACTTTAAAAGATTTCACAAGACTCCTGAGTAAAATAGTAGTACATATTTTGTATCCCTTTACAGTAGTATTACAGAGAGAAGAAAAGAGTAGAGAGAGATAGAGAGAAGAGAGAGAGAGTAAGAGAGAGAGAGAGATGAGAAGAGATGAGTTAGAGAGAGTTTATAGTTAGTAGAATGGGAAGAGAGAAAGTATAAAAGAATCTTCCAGACTTTACTAATATTTTCTACAATTTTATTATATATACTATATAAAAATATATTCTTTATTATTATCAGTATTCTTTCTTACCTTAAGATAAGCTTTCTACAATTACTGATAATGCAATGAATACTTAAGAGTTATTAACAATAAACTAGAATGCAACACAAAAGAAACTCCAATAGACTAACAATCAACAGCATACGCAACCAAGCAAACATAACATAATAAAATATTGCACCATTTCACATCATAAACTTATATATTTCATACTATTATGAAGTCACAAGTGAACCTGGAGTTATTACATACCATAGAATTATACAAGACCCTAACAACAATTCAATTACTAGATTATAGTTACAATTGCATATTTCTACAATCATAATCTATCCTACATCTGAAGCCTAATGAAATAGCCTTAATGATTTATTTTATTAATTAAACAACAACAACAACGAACAACAACAACAACAACAAAACACACGCCATTCACACAATCATAACTTTCTATACTAATGGAATATCATTAAGTGCTGTTTGTCTTGTCTTGCATAAGAATCAGCTTCACCACAACAAATCAACTTAGACAAGAACATGCACATCTCACTAAATCATTTAAATCTTCTACACATCTGAATACCAGATGTTATTAGCCTATTAGAGTATTAATACATAAACATAGAATTCAATACACTCACAACTAACTATAACTAACAAAAAATTAACAAGACTGAGCTCAAAACTTCACAATATAAACTTCTACATCTGATGCCATCTTACGGGGAGTGAATTCGCCCTAGAGTTCCATCTTTTAACACAAAGGAGGGAGATTCAAGAAACTATGTCATTAACTAATTAAAATTCAACTTCCTGTTGAGATTTTATGAATTTTATTGTTGTTTGCTCTATGGGAAATATATTACACTCCAGAGTCTCTTGATC
>JABUQX010080165.1:15000-17500 GCA_015478945.1 Trachelipus rathkii
GATGGAAAAGGTTAGAGAGTTTAACTAGAGCCTATATATAGCTTCCATAGGCTTGCAGAGGGCCTTTGATTCCACACAGAAAGGGAGATTATGGGAATGTATGGAAAAAGACATGGGGTGACTGGGCATCTGATGAAGGCAATTTAAAGCTTATATGTCCCCTGCACATGCAGTGTCAGAACATCGACAGGGTCAGAAAGATGGTTTAACGTAAAGACGGGAGTTTAACAGGGCAGTGTTTTATCTCCGCTGCTATTTATAGCATACATGGACGTGGCTATTACCGATTTCAAGGAAAATAGAGAGGAGAGGTATAAAAGCAGAGTGGAATACAGATATAGAGGAAATGGAGGATGACATAAGAAGATGAAGCAAATATCTGATAGCCAGAGGTATTAAAATGAATGGTTAAAAGAGACAAATGCTAACTGTCAGAAGAGAGGCGCAGCAGGAATTCAATATTGGTATTGGAGACAAAGCGGTGAAAAGCACAGATGTTTTTAAATGTCTAGGTAGTGTAGTTACAAAGGAGGATGGAAACAAAAAAAACTATTATGGAAATGATAAGAAGTTTTAGTGAATGTTTGGCGGCCCTGTATCCAATCATAAAGGAACAACATGTCCCACTTGAGGTAAAGAAGAATACTTTAACACCGTGCTGAGGCCGATTTTGACATATTGAGCGAAGAGTTGGGTTCTCACAACTGTGGATATAAGGAAGATCTAAACCGGACCTAGCCATATTTATCGAAGGATGTACATAAACCTAGACCTAACCTAATGGATCTACTTGCCGTAAACTAAACCTAACTAATGTTGACAGTCAGAAATTATATATTATATATATATAGTATATTATATTATTATATATATATATATAATTATATTATAGATATTTATATATTAATATATAGACTATATATATTATATATATATTATATAGGGTTGTCTCAATAATGTATTAACAACTTTGAAAGACTATTACACAAACTTTATTTATGAACATAGTGACAAGTTTAAAGGCTAGAATTACAGAACATACAGTATTTAAAGAATCATGTTTTGCAAATGTTCAAAATGCATGACCGTCCATTGTCCATTACAAAGGCTAATTAACGGCGAACCAATGGAGTTGCAAATGACACGAAACAGTTCATTTGGAATGTCGCTACATTGTCTTTCGATTTCCAATTTCAATACATTTATCGTTCTTGGTTTTGAGCGATAAACTGTGTCCTTGAGGTATCCCCATAAAAAGATGTTCATTGGCCTGAGATCTGTGAAATGCGCAGGTTATTCAATACTACCCTTCGTTCAATCCATGTGTTTGGAAATAATCACGTCATTATTATCAAACATCTCGTCAATGTGTAGACCAACCGACTCCTGCAGCAGGTTACGGTACTTAGTCTCCATTCGACCGCCCGTTAAACAAAAACGCGTCCTATGATGCTCAAATGCTGAAATCTAAACACATACAGTTACCCCGGTAGTTTAAATGGTGTTCAGCTTTAACATGGGATTTACAGGACCCCAGTAGGTACAATTATGGAGATTAACTGAGCCATTTAATTTAAAGGTGGCCTCATCGCTCCAGACAATTTTGTGTGGAAACCCTGCATCTTCTGCACTTTTAGCCAGGTATCATTCACAAAATTGAAGTCTCCGGTCCGGAATCGTCTTCATTTGAGAGCAATGGGTAGTCTTGGATGTAGCATTTCCAGCGTAGACCCTTCAAGATGCGATGGAAGCTATCTTTTGAGATGTGTTTTCTAGAGCCGTTTGTCGTAAGATTCTGTGGGGATCGGATGAGGGTTTCCTGTCCTGCTCTTCCTTTGCACGGTTGATTGATGTCTGTGGTCGTCCAGAACGTTTCTTGTTGACGTTGTGAACGGTTCCATCTGCTTCAAATTTCTCTCTGAAGCGGGCAATGGTCCGGTGCGTTGGTGGCGGTTATCGAACTCGCATCTGAACCGTCTTTGCACTTCCGTGGCGTTTCCGGTGGTCCAATAGAATTAAGGACAAACTTTCTCTCTTCAAAGCTAAGTTGATCTCCTGCCATTCTGTTACAGTAGTTACACCTGAAAAAAACAAAAAGCATTCAATGTGTTAGTACATTTTTTTGGAGACACACTGTATATATATATATATATATATATATATATATATATATATATATATATATATATATATAATTTTTAATAATTATATATAATATAATTAATAGTTATAGTATATTTATATATATTATATATATATATATATATATAATATAAATCTATATATATTATATATTATATAATATATATATATATATATATATATATATATATATATATATATATATATATATGTCACTTCACTTCATCCCCCAGTAGTAGAATAGAGGTCTGTCAGTACAAGCAATGACCGATTGTGGGGTCTCAAGAGCAAGAATTGTTTTACGCCCCCGGCTTTTATCCGGGCTTGGGACTGATATGTATTGCTTATTAGCAATACA
>JABUQX010080165.1:22500-25000 GCA_015478945.1 Trachelipus rathkii
ATATAAGGCTGTCGAAGCTGGAAGAGCCGCCGAGCGCGGAGCCGCCCAAGAGTTTGATGGGCTTGGAGCCGAGCCCAATTTTTTCAGCTGGAGCAGAGTCGGGCCGAGCGAGTGAATCTTGGTGGGGTCTGGAAGCCGGAGCGAGTCAGAGCCGAAATTTTAGGGGACCTGGAGCCGGAGCGAGTCGGAGCCGCAAAAAAGAGGCTGCTCCGGCTCCCGGCAAATACAAAATCAAGTAATTATTAATTTTATTACTACAGTATATAATATATATATGTATAATATTATATTATATATATAATATATATATTTTATATTATATTATATATATATATATATATTATATTATATATAATATATATTATAGTAGATTATATATATATAATATATATATATATAATAATGATTATCTTTTTTCAGAAATTTCCTTATGAATATTTATTATGCAATAATGCAAAAGTTTCCATCTTCTATTGATATTAACTTAACTCGTTTCAGAACTTTGCTTAGCAGCTCATGTCAACTAAACAAAAATCGAAAACACCTCATGTACTTGAATATAATACTCACTCTGAAGATAAAAGTACTTACATTTAATATGAAATAGTTAACACAGTTGATGGTAAACAGTCAGTTTCGATCATGCACGAAAGAGTCTACCTATCTACCAGTTACTCATGGGGTCACAATACATCTACTGGATTCCTTTAAATTAATGCGACATTAAAAACGCTATCATCCAGACATTGCTGCAATTGTTAAGAAGAAAGGTGAAGCTAAAGGCAGGATAAACCTTTAATTTCAAAAACTCATACTAAAGTGGAAACTCTTTTCAGTTGCAAAACAGTGTTATGCCCTATTTTCAAGTAAAATGCTTTAAGATTTAATTGTCCATTGTTGTACTTAAAGTAGAAATAGCCCATAATTTCTGTTCCATTACCATAATGAAAAAGCACTATGTGGGAAACATGGCTTCGAAAACTGAAGTCCTTAGACGGAAAATATTTGTATAAAATAGTTTAGAGAGATAAGCAAAAAATACTAAATTGCTTAAAGGACGCTTCGTGCATTTAAAATGGATGCTTACACATGGACAAGTAAATTATTTGCCAATATATTAGATATGTGACGAAGAAAAACAATATTCTAAAACGTAGCAGGATGAGATCCAAATCGCAACCATTTCAGCGATATATCCAAGAATTTGTTACTGACGTTTAAAAAGAATTCGAAATAACAAGAGAAGTAATAAAGCTTTGTTACGGATAAAGATCAAACATGATCAGTACATTGAAAAAATTAAAATTAATACAAAAAAGGATGAGGAACAGGAAGCTTTGGTAAATGTGATACTGATTTTATGAATGTCAAAACGAAGAAGTAATGTTGTTTCAGAATGAACGATTAAAACTATGAAAAGACTATATTTCGATGACGTTAACATTGCACACATTAGATGTGGAGTTCATACTTTACAGTTAAGCAGTGCGTGATGGTCCCACAAATACTCATATAGCAAATCTTTATAAGCAAGGCGAGACAATAGCAAAGCGGACTTACCCAATTAAGAAGTTCAAAGAGCAAGCTGGAAAAGCCCAATTCTTTAGTCAAGAGCAAGATGGGAAGTGCAGTTGTATTATCTCTAAAAGGCTTTTATAACTAAAAGATTATGTAGTAGTATGATGGCTGCGTAACTCGAACTTTCTTCTCTCCGACAGTCAGTAGAACAAATTGGAACGCTCGAAGATTATTAATACACCATACTTTTACAACAAAAAAAATTTCTCAATCAGAAGACTTGATGCAGGAAAATTTTTATAGAGAAGGATTTTAGGCAAATGACAAAAAATTCCGTGAAAAGAAAAAAAGAATGTTAACTGAATATTAAAAATACTTTTGTTGGCATCTTTGTTCGAAGCTTTCTCAGAACTGAGATTCTGATATTAAAAAGATTAGGAGTGCTCTTTGTGAACTATGACTTAAAATAAATAACATATCGAACAGAAATCTGGGCGGATTCAATAGTTCAGCAGTTTTCAGATCCTCCCTTGTATATAATTTGTCAGATGAAGATAAGAGTCAAATTTGGACAGATTAATTGGAAAATTGGAGCATGAGAAAAAACGATTGAAAAAACTATAAAGACAATCTAAATTCAAAGAAATTCAACTTAAAAATCCTCTAGAAAAAAAAAGTAGAATTCCAAAGCATTAGATGGAATAACTCAGAGCCGGAGGTCGCAGCAGAAAAAATTGGCGCTTCCGCAACTGATATATTAAATATATATTATATATATATAATATATATATAATATATAATATATATATTATTATTATATATATATATATATATATATATATAATATATTATATATATATAAATATGATTATTATATATATATATATATAATATATATATATATATATATATATATATATATAATATATATATATATATAGTATTATATATATTATATATATATATATATATCATATATATA
>JABUQX010080165.1:30000-42060 GCA_015478945.1 Trachelipus rathkii
GGACGACGGGGGGAACTTCTTCCCCCCTTGTCCAGCCGTCGGCTCGAGCCCTCTAATAAAATAAATAAAAAAAATGAAAACAAAAATTATCATGATAAAAAAATTAAAATGATATAAAAAGCAACAGTGGCAACTTTTTCTCTTCTTTTATTGGAGTTTAAGTTAACAACGTCACCCAGTGTCCATGGTTAAGACTCGTATAGGTCAGTCACCGTATAATCGATATGTAAAACTGTGAGTTTTATGTACCGATTCCTTTTTAAGTGGATAAAAAGTGCATTATAAAGTAATAATATAATACTTCAATTAAATATAATATAAACCATTAATTTATTTTATATCATATGTTATATTATTTCTTATTTATTAGTAATATGCATTAATTAATAAATTCTCCTATATATATATTATAAATCAATACAACTGCTCTATATTACATCCCTAAGTAGTTTTTTTTATACATTATATAATAAATACTAATACTTATGAAATATATATTATAAATATATTGTATTATATAGTTCTAAAACACTTTCCCTAAATAATATATAGTATTATGAAACCTCATAATTGTCATAATTCTTCAAAAAGCCTATAAACCGGTTTGACTTTGTATGCTGCTGTTCATCACACCAAGCGCATATCGGCACCAAATCAGCCAATTCTCTCAAAATAACCCACCTATAAATCAAACCAATAATATTAGCACCCAAAGAAGTTAACTCAAAAATACAACAAAAAATGTAATAAATCCCATTTTAATACACGAATTGCACCGTACTGTATATGATACCACAATAATACTAGAAGATACAAATATTAAACCCCAAATAAAAAATGCAAACAAAATAGAAAAGGGCCGGAAGGTAGTGACGTCAGAGCCCAAGAGCTGATCGCTTATTGACTCCTAATTATTCCCAACAATACAAGCTATTCCCCATGAAATTGTATGTCTATAACTTTTTGGCGCGCACTGGAGTTTTAATTATAGTATAATAATATATATATATATATAGTAATATATATATATATATATTATTATTAATATATAATATATATATTACTTTAAATAAAATATATATATATATATATAAAACTATATATATAAATATATATTAATATTAATATAATTATATATATAATATAATTATTATAATATATATAATATTATAATATATATTATATATATATTATAATATAATATATAATATATATATAATTATATTAATATTTATTATAAATATAATATATATTAATTATATTCATATATAATATATATAACTATTATATGATTATATATATTAATATACTATACTAATATATATTATATTATATATTATAATAATATATAATATAATATTAATATAATATATATATATATATATATATATAATAATATATTAATATAATATTATAATATATATAATATATGATATTAATAATATATAAATATAATATATAATATATATATAATATATTTATATATATAATTATATATATTAATATTAATTAATAAAATATATTATATTTAATATTATATAATATATTAAATATAATAAATATATATTAATATAATATAATTAATATATATATATATATATATATATATATAATATATAATATATATAATATAATTAATATATATATATTATATTAATTAATTATTAATTATTAAATATATAATATAATTAATATTAAATATATAATAAAATATATATAATTATATATATTAATTATATAATATATATTAATTTAATATAAATTAGAGTCAGAAAGTAATTTCAATATAATAATTAATATAATATATATATATTAATAATATATTATAAATTTAAATATTATATATATAATATATATATATATCTTCGCAATAAACTTTAGTATAGATACCAGATCATAAACACTTCGTAATACTATAAGTGAATTCCGCTGTAAGTTTTAATCATCTTGGGTATACTCTATAACTCCCACAATTATACTCAAATCTGTGACTAGTTAACCCTCCATTCGAGTATGATTATACTAGCGATAATACTCACTACACTTTGGATAACCACTGCTCATTTATTTGATAACTAATACAATAGAATGTTAATATTATCATATTAATTAGTACACCAAATCCTGTTTTTTTTTTTAGTCCAATGGTCTTAATATTCCGGTGCAATGTGAGTTTTACTATAAAAAACTATTATAATGCTACCAGGTTAAAAACGGGAATAACGGCTATTTGTGGAAATGTATGTTAGGCGTATGGTTAGGCCGCTCATATAGGATTAGGTTAGCTGGTAGGGTGTAAATTTAGGTTGTTTATGATACCGCTGGTAAGAGTCAGGTACAGGTCCATATTTATTTTCACAAAAAAAATAAAACGAAAAAATTATAAAAAATATAATAAAAATCTTATCAACGAAAAAAATTAACATATACAAAAAAATCAAACAACATTATGTTGGAAAATTCAAAAACCTCATGAAAAAAACATCTGTAGAAGTGTTTGCCACTTATATCGTCCTTGAGACAAAAAAAGAAAATAATTAAATTCAATTACCTTATCCAAGAATTAATGTAAGGCATAGAGCCGCAGAAAAAAAAGGAAAATTTATAAACAAAATAAATTTCTTAATGTCATCCTTGAGTTTTAATATAATTCACATTGTGGTTTTTAATGTTATAACAAAAATTGATAATAAATAACTTTATTTTTTAATATAAAAATATAAAAATTAATAGCTTTGTTAAATATAATCTCAATAGTATCATTTAACCAACAATATTTACATTTAAATAATGAGACATTACTCGTAAAAGCCGTATTTAGATGTTAAAAAGCCTATATATAAAGAACATCTTCTCTTAATTGTATATATCTATCTCTTCTAAAAAACTATATAAGAACATATCTCAAATTACTCACGTAATTTTGCTTTTTGTTTTTTTTAAACCTAAAAAAGATACCAAAAAAGGGTTGTTAATATTAAACCGCTCACTCATAGTAAAAATTAGGCAAGTGAGAGTACTATGGTGAGTATATATATATTATATATATATATATAATAATGATCTTCTCGTGAGCTCATATTATTATCCGGGGAAACTAAACGGCTATAATATATATGTGGAATAATTTCCCTTCACCTCACTTATACTACGGTGGTAGAGGTAATGAGTTCTATCCTGAGAATAATACCTCCATACGACTCTTATATAGAATTATGAGGTATATATATAATGTCGTCGAGGTATAGTTTCCTTCCGCTACCTTACCCCTACTGAGTATAATGTGAGAAAACATCTACCCCTCCACCTAAATATTTCACCTCACCGTACGGCCTCCCCGAGCTCACCTCACCCCTACTAGTGCCGTATATTATAATATAAATAAAAGTAATATTTCCTATATCGTGAGTATGTTAATAAATTATTACCTCAAGAGGAATTTCACACGAAATCGTATACCACTATATTCAGCATGGTGTAAAAGCTAAATTGTAAAGTTTTTGAAAGTAAGTTTATAAATATTTTTTTTTTTTTTTATTTATATTTTTTTGTTTCGCTAATAATTTAATATTCTCACCTGCCAAGTACGTTACCTAAGAAATTGGACGAGTAAAAAACCCACATAGTTATTATCTTTCCATAACCCCAATGATATTTTTTACCCGTATTTTATCCTTTGTTATTCTAGAACCATTTATTTTAATAATAGTTTTTAAAGATACACTAATGACTCCGAGGTCAACTATACTAAAAACACCCGCCTGCCATAGATTATTGTTTTAATTATTTATTAATATAATAATAATATTAAATATATACAAACTATTTTAATTAAATTAAGCTATTAAAATACTAAAAATTTATTATTGGGTTTATGTAATATAATAAGTGATTTCTATATATATGACGTTATGATATATATTATTTTATTCTTATATAATATATATTATATAGGTATTATTATTATATATGCTAAGAATACTTAATCACACACTAATAACACCACACACACATCAATACAACTAAACATCTAAGTATACTATAACACACATAACACAGCCACACACACTACAATACTAAACTAAACGTGACTAACCATCAACACTAATACTATATACATATACACACTAATCACACAACACACACACATCCATATATTAATATATATTAATATATATATATATATATATATATATATATATATATATTAATGTGTGATATTTGCGTTTAGTGTAGCACTCGACAACTATCATTTACGTATCCATATCTCACAAAAAACTACAATAGTTACAGGTCAAAAAAGGAATACATATGTTGGAATCCTGGCATAAATTTATTATTGCTGAGTGTGAGAAACTGTTAAAAAAAAATAAAAAAATAAAAATAAAAAAAAAAAATAATTAAAGATAAAAATAAATTAAAATCATAATCTCACAAATAAATCATGTAACAATTGAGAGGCGTTTAAGTCAGACAATAGGAATACATTTTTGATATACCTTGGAGTACAAAATAATTTAAGATGTCAGGAATGTATAAATAAAGATATTATAAAAAATAATATAATATAATAAAATAATAATTATTGGTTTTTTTTTTATTAGGTAGCAAGATGCGGACTAATTATATATATATATATATATATATTATTTTTAAAAGTGGATATTTAATCACTAAGTAGCAATATATAGTAGGGGTCTTCAGAGTATCACGTAACGGTGAGAACACTAAGGAAGGGGACGTTTTACCATACCCGTATGAGTAGAGGTAGTACGTGAAGGACCACCCCGCGGACACCCTAAATTACTCACATAAGATAGCGTGGAGTTCTCGAGAAGACCCTCATCCCCGTAGTAGGGGGATTTAAGTCCTACTCACCTCATAGTATCCCCGGTGAGATAAATTGACCGAGTGAGATAATACCTCGGAACTTCCTGCCATACACTAGGTAGCGTATATGAGTATACTCACTTATGGTATATTATTTACTTTAAATATGTATAAGAAATGGAAAATATGACAAAAATTTATAATAGAAGTCTAATATTTATATGTTTAACTCAGTGATTAACCTAATATAAATAAGTTCTCTATAATAGGCTCTCTATGGTTCATTATAATTAACTATTAATACTTTAATAATAACGCATTAATCGTCTAAAATTATTTTTATTATTTTTTATACATTTTCCTAATATCTAATAATTTATTACCTAAGATTCCAAAAATGATATAGTCATTTATTCACGCGTAGCTTAATTTGAGTAGTTTATTTATTTGTGAAGAAATAATAATATTTTTTACTTCTCATTTTTTTTTTATTTATTTATTTTTTACATTTTACCGTACCCTAAAAATTGGAACCATGACATCACAGCAAATGAGTATTCTCACCTTTATTCCCTATGTGATGCATATTGTATTAGTTTATTGATATAATAGAAATTGTTATATGATAGTTGCTCACGCTCTCTAAACCAATTATGCACCTATACAAATTTTATATAATACACTAAATAAAATTTTTTATATATATTGCCATATATGCCCTAACAAATTTTATTAATACAATAATTATAAATTATTAAATATATTAAGGCTGTTTTATGCGGTAATGTTACTGTTACTATAATATATTTATTTATTAATGTATATTTATATATTAATATATAATTATATATAATATATATATATAAATAATATATATTAATATATGATATATATATATTAATAATATATATTATATTAATATATATTATAAATATAATATATATATATATAATATATATTAATAATAAATATAATATATATGATATATTAATTAATATATATATATTAAGTTTATTTCATAGATTCCTATAAATATTTATCGTGCAAATTCTCACAAATCAAAAGTTAATTTTATTTTTTATTTATTTTTATTAATATTAGTTTCAATAAATGTCCAATTCTAGCAAAGTGATCAATTTCTTTATATATAAGTAGGTTAACGTACACATGATTCTCACAGATGTTTCTATATAACTTTAAATTAAATTATATATTTAATATAATCACAATTTCTTGAGTTAAAATATTTTTTATCAAATAAAATGAAATATATCACTCAGATAAATAGTTACGATAAACTACATGAAAACCTATAATATAATTATTTGGAACAGTACGTATTATATAAGTATTTTTTATAAAATGTTATACAAACAAACTAAGCACGGGCGAGGACACGAAATCTTAATAAAATAAAAAAATAAAATTATATATATATATATAAACTTCGTTCTATAAAATAAGGCTATATAATAAATATAATATATATATAATAATTATAATATTAATATATTTTAGGTATATATATATATATTATTAATTATATATTATTATATATTAATATATATATAATTAAATTATATATATATATATATAGTATATATTATATATATATTATATATATATATAAATATATAATCAATATATAAAATTATATTTATTTATATATTATATATATATATATATATATATATATATATAATATATAATTAATTAATTAATATATTATGTATAATATATATATATATATACTATATATATATATATATATATAATATTATTAATATATATTATATATTAAGTTATAATGGCCAGTACCTCTAGAAAGAGCCACTTCATCAATAAAATCTCTAAAAAATAACTACAACAAGCTTAACTACGTAGTAATAAGGAAATACATTGCTGGCATATCTCATTATCTCGAAATATATAGTGAGCAAACTTATAATATCTACCGCAAGTGACTCGTCACATGTAATTACAGACACTACGAAAAGAAGACAAAAAAATGATGAACAAAAAAAAAAAAAAAAAAAAAATGTAAGAACGAATCAATAGTTCACGTCACTACTCGAAATAAATCTAAAGGATAAAAAAGTATGAAAATGTGAAAATATACATTTTTTTAGTAGAATCTCACATCATGGGTAACATGGTTTGAGAGTATTTCGGAAATAAGAAACCATATAAAACATATAAAAAAAAAAATATATAAAACATTAAAAAACAATTCCAGATGTTCAATCTGTTGACAGGTCCTCGGTGTACGCCAGCGAGCATATTAAATATATATATATCTTTTGTACTGGAGATCGACTACTCAAGGAATTTAGGGCTCTGAAGTACCGACTGAGAGGTAAACAACAGGTAATGAGGTGAGAACTTTTCACATACCCATACGTTAGGGGAGGGTATGATAAGGTACTCACCTCACTCAGACGTAACATCATACTCCCTATATGAGTAATCAATAAAGAAGCGTGGAGTTATCCGGATAGACCCTCCCCGTTAGCAGGGGGAATTTAAGTATCTACTCACTACAGTCTTAATTGCCGAACAAGGCCGATAGACCCCGACTCCTTGTCACTATCACTCAAGTGCGGTATTTAATACCCTTGTATATGAGTTATTCTATTTAGTGTTTTATAAAATAAATAAAAAAATAAAGCTCAAAATATTTATATAGAAAAGTCTAATTTATTTAACGATAGAACAATAAAACAGGTCTTATAAAAAAGTAGCTACTTATATTATACTAATTCTAAATTTACTATAATTATTAACAATAATTTTTTTTATAATTTATTTTTTATATTTCTTTACATTTTCCTCATCCTAAATATTTGATACGGGAATTCAAAAATGTATATTCCTTTTTACGAAGAAATGATATCGGATAATTTTAAGAATCTAGTATTTTGTAGATTTTTATTTTTATTTTTATTTTTTTTTTTTTATATTTTTTTTTGCATTATTATTCTCAGCTAAACTAAAATTGGATCATCAAGCAGTCCTCACATGACAAATGTTTTTATCCTTATTTTCCATAGGTTAGCTGAGCTGTTTAAAGCTATTTTTGAGATATTGGAAATATGTGGTATACTCTTATTAGAGGGGCTGACCTATATATATAATATATAAATTAATTAATTAATTATTAATATATTATATATATAATATATATCTATATTAATATATGATATTAATTAAATATTATATATATATTAATTTAATTAAATAAAATATCATTAATATTATAATAATAATATAATAAATTAATTATATATTTAAATTAATAAATATAACTAAAAATATATATATATTTATATATATAAATATTAATATATTAATAAATATATATATATATTATAATATATATATAATATATAATATATATATATATTAATATAATAATATATAGTATATATATATTATATATATATATATATTATAATATATAAATTATATAATAGTATATATATATTATATAATAAATTTATTTTCAGTAATAATGTAATATATCTATTATGAATAAAGATACGACCATATACTAGAATAATACCCAAATTTATCAATATATTTCGATAATATCAGTAGCGTATAAGCTTTATATATTTAAAAAAAGATAAAAAATAAAATATTATAATAAATAATAATAAAAGCTGTATACAAAAAAAAAAAAAATTATAGGTGAGGTATGATCACGAAAGCCGACGGGTAGGACGTATAGGTAGAGGGACGTTTCCAATACCCCCGTAGGAGAGGCGGAGGAACCCCCGCGACACCCAGATTACCAAAGAGCGGGGTTCCGGAGACCCTCCCCGGAGGGGGGAAATAGTTCCTACCTGTAGTCGCCCGGAAGGCCCGAGGAACCCGATCTACTCAGCCATCTTTGTCACTAGTATAGTTTATACTCACTTGGTATTCCTTATTAGTTAAAAAAATAATAAAAAAAAAAAAATATACTGACCCGGATGTATTGTAATAATAAAATAATGTTAAAAAGGTACCCCTAATATAAGTAATATTTTTATTGATAATCATGTCCTAGTATTACCCCAACTGAATATTTGAATGTTAGTAATAATCAATATATATTCCCCATAATAATAAATATATTATTAAAAAAACATAAAAAAATAAAATACCTATAAATAACCTGAGTATATATAGTATTCGTAATAAGACGTCAGAAAGGCAGTCCTGAAATAAGACACTATGCATGTTAACTAAAAAATACATAATAAACAGCTACACGAAATTATAAAATATCATTATTATAGTTAATCAGGAGATAATAATTTTAAATCAACCCTGAGGATAATTAAAAAAACTAAATAATAAAAAAATAACGCTTTTTAAAAAATTTAAAAATTATAAGATAAATGTTTGAATAAAAATTAGTAATACATAGTTTTTGTAGATAATATCAAAAGAAGCTTCTTGTACTCCAGAGATAGGGATGCGAGTGCCATAATAAGTATTGAGTCCATAAATAAATTGTATAATTGGAATTTGTTATCTATTTATTCAACTTAATTAAGGTAGAGCTCACCAGCCCTCACCGAGACAGCATCCATGCAATTGTGTATATACAAAACAAAGTAATTTTAAAACTGGCACAAGAGTGCGAAAAGAATATATCATCGGAACCATTTTTGATTTTAGGCAGCCCAATTTCATCCCGATGAAACATACGCCGAAGGTACAGCACGGGTGGGATACTCGTCCTCTCCACTCTCGCATCTTGGACACCTAACTAATAACACACAAAATCTAACAGCTCTCTATATTAACATGAAATTAAATTAAATTCAAAAAAACCAACCACCCCCTTTCACCAGTAAACAAATGCACCGAAAGCTATTTTGGCTAATACTTAACATTTGTCTTGAACTATCGTTGACTCACAACTAGGGTTCAGAGGTTCGATGAGAGGTGCGAAATACACTGGCTTAAACCAGCACTATTAGAGATTCGTAACAATACCTCCCGTAATGAGAAACGTAACTAATTAAATAGTAAGGTCCATTAAATTAATAAATATATATTTGAATTTAAAATAAAAGTTTTTTTTCTCCTAGAGTTTTTCTCGCGCCGAAATGAAATAATTGTCAATGTTTTATATATAATACCACAAATTATATATATGTGTGATTTGTTCGGTTCGAAGCCGAACTGGTAGATGTGGGAAAATCATGAAGTTATTAGAAATTACATGAATGTGGTTCTCGATCCCCCGACTGCTGGCAATATATATATATATATATTATTATATATATATGATATATATTAATATATATATATATATATATTATATATATATATGATAATATATATATATATATAATGTTTTATATAGCTATATCATACGATATATAGTATATAATACCAATCCACCCTATATCTACGATTCTCATTACCTTTTAATTTCAGAAATTTTTGTATTTTTAAACTCTCCAAGTACATAAAAATATTTATAATAGTATAGAGTAGGTAAAATTTATATGCTTTAGTTAAAAATAAGAAAAAAATATATTCAAATATAAATAATTATAGTAGCACCTTTAGCTGTACTTAGTCCCTACTTCCAGTATATAGATAGCACTGAGATATGAGTTATGTTCAACATTAGCGTTAATTGAAGAAATTGGTCCACATGGAACAACATCCTGGAGGATTCCAGGAACCTGGAGACTGGGAAAACTGTGAAAATAACCACTAAAAGATGAAATTGAAGAGTGTATTATTCTAAGGCTAATTTTAACAAGTGATATAGGGAACCTCGTTGTTTAACAAGGAATGCCTAATGTAAGTATTTAAATTTATTTGTGATATATAACACGGTGAACTGTTAAAAATGCTAGTATAAATGGTTACTTATCCACCTACCTGATTTAATAAATTAGTTTAAATATTTATTTTCTACCTATTAAACTCACTGTTAAATTGAGTATTTTATACTGTTAATTACCCCGTATTAGTATACTAAATTAGTATTATTATTAGCTATTTATATAACATGAATATTAGATCATAAGGTATATATAGTCATATTTATATACCCTTAGTATAAAATATATATACTACTATATTAATATATAATTATATTATTAATTAAAATATATATATATATTAATATATTATATATATAATACGTTCTATGCTTAATAGAGCAATACGTTCAACAAGAGAAAGAATTATACACCGCATACTCACAAACACCACGCCCACTCACCCCGCACCTCGTAAACACTAACTCAAACGCGTATAATATATATATATATATATACTAATATATATAATTAAATAATATTAATATATATAATTATTATTATTGTATATATATTATATATAATATAAATATATATATATTAATAATATATATATATTAAAAAAATATATAAAATATTGCTAATACGTACGTACAAGTTTAAAGTAAACTAAATACCTCGCTGTTAGCTCGTCAGCTATAAATTGCGTATGCATAAAATTATTTTTTTCGAAGTAGCTCGAAAACAAAAAACTCCGTCTCACTCTCGCAAATACATATGAGCCCTGCATTTAACGTTACGTCTTCACCGTATAACAATCTTTAAGCTGCATCTCACTGGTGCATTAAAAGTAGAAACGATAGAGAGGGGATAAAATATAAAAGAGGGATTAGAAAGTGAAGATAGGGGAGTGGTTGATATATGAAAATAAGGTGAACGTTGTAAAACATGAGTAAAAGTAAAATGACTAGATAGTAAATTATGACTTTTAAGTATAAATAATATAAGAACTAGAAGCTATGACAAAGAAAGCGAATACAATCTTGGTTTTAAAGAAGTAATTACGTTTTAGAAGTATCAAGTTGTGAGAATAAGATTTAGTCAGAAGCCCGGCACCTTGCGATCCTATACACACAAGAACGCAATGGGAGAAGATAGTTTAGCGTAAAGTGAATATTGCCCGAAGAAATAGCAAAAGGGAGAAGGGATTTTTGAATTTTTTTTAATTTTCAACTTTGTTTTCAAAACTAATTACTTTTTAAATGTCAAGTGTAAATTTATGGTACTGCACCTGATACCCTATGCAGACAATACCGTGGGAAGATTTTTATTATTAATTGCCGTAGTACAAAAGGGATCTTGATCTCAGACTTTGTTATAAAAGAACGTTGAATTAGGTGAGAAAGATAGAAATGTCAATATGTAATATTTATGGAGAACGATAAAGAAAGAACAC
>JABUQX010080166.1:0-15437 GCA_015478945.1 Trachelipus rathkii
CCACACCTATTTGAAATTCCCAAAGAGAGTCACTAAGCTGATTGATATTGCACCTATATATATCAATAACCTGCTTATACATAAACCTATATATATATATTACCGGCACTTATCGGGGATAATAGAAATATAATTGATCTTAATTAATATATAATATATATAATATATTACTCATATAAGAGATACATAAGCGTGATATATATAGGTATACTGTGCAGGAAAGAGAGACCTAAAACGACATGCAACACAAATGTTGTCGTACTATATTTATGTTTAGATATAGTGCTATAAGGTCATAGTTAAGATTACATTAAGTGATAACGAGTAAAAAAATTTAGAAATTAACACAAGAACAAGTATCAGAAGTCAATATCAGTACGAATTGAAGTCTTCAGCAAAAATTAATAAAATGTTGTTACACAAGTTAAATCAAACATTCGTCAAAAAGAAGAAAATCAATTTTATTTCCTTTGTAGAATTTTAATAATAATGTCCTTGTTTAAAGGCAAGTCACTAGTAGTAGTAGTTGTGAGTAGTAAGTAAAGTAGTATAGCCAACAAATGGATATGTTTGCATTACAAAAAAAAATTAACGTTAGATTCGTGTTCCAACTGAGTGGTAGTTATGAACTTCTAACATCATGTTAATCAAAAAAAAAAATGCTAAACAATAATAAAATTAACTAGATTCTATTATTTATTCTTCTTTTGTTTTCTAGACATCTGATTCTTTTTAAATTGGTGTAAGGGATAAATTTAAATGTAATGAAGTTTTATTGATGATGATGATGATGGTAATGATGATGATAAATAATTCATTAGTGACTATCTCTGGACCTTTATTCTCACCCCAAGCAGTCGCAACTTGGCCAGTAAGCATCTATGCCGAAATTAGAATTCCTATGCAAGGACTAACGAATACAAAGAATGCTAAAAATGAGAGTCGATCGTCCCATTCCAAACCTATCTTCTTGCAAATGTGTATATTATAATATAAAGTACATACTTACCCGGAAGAAGGTGCCATTATGCATCGTTTGTCAGGGCATTTGCAGTCTTCTTCTGTGTCGTGCTCCATGCCAAAATTATGTCCCATTTCATGAGCCACAGTTGTTGCTACCAAGCCAACTGAATCACTGTGATCCATATTGACCCCACCTGAATATTGGTAAGTGCAAATTGGTCCTTTCAGGGCTTTTCCCACAACTCCAGAGTCAAAAACTTTACCACTGTCAATAAAAAATGAAGTTAAAAATAAAATTCTTACATATCGCTGATAAAGTTTATATATATGTGTGTTGTGTGTGTTATATATTATATTATTGTTATTTTTTATTACCGGTATGTTTGTGTAAGTTTGTGTTTAGTACATCTCTTATATGATATAATTAATATATATATCACATGGTATAGGCTAGTATCTGATATTTCAATGTCTTCATATGTACGTTATATACATTTATCTACTATTTTACATACTGATTAATATAATGATATATATTATAATATATTTATTATAAATTATATATAATATTGTTATTTATCAATAGTACGTCACTAGCTACGTACCATATGCTCTACCTCATACTATTCATGTCCTTATAGTTATGGTGTTTATATATAAGTTATATATTTATATATAGACTAGAAGAGATAACTAATATTCATTAACCTATATATATATAACTATATATATATATATAAATTATATATATATATATATAAAATAATTAATTTAATATTATTATAGTAATATATTATATATATAATATTATATATATTAGTATATATACCTATATATATATTATATAATATATATATAAACTATTATATGCGGATTGTGTGTGTGTGTGTGGTGTGTGGTGTGTGTATGTGTGTGTGTCCACGGTAGTTCAGTGGATAAAAGCTTGTCTTATGGATCGTAATTTACCTCTCCCGAGAGTTAGAGTCTCGATCTGGCTACCTGAACGGACACAAAAAATTGACATTAATAAGAGATTTTCTGTAATATTTTAATTACAGTTAAACGGCATAGTGAATTTACACTAATTTTACATATACCCACAAAACACTAAAACATGGCCAACACATACAAACAGAACAATCTAATTAATATAACATACAAAATCACACACTCTCTCATGCTTCTATCTAGCATAAGGTTCGGTCCGCTCATACGGATTCGAAACCACGTCCACGGTGGCTATTATTTCCAAATGAGTTGGGCCGAAGCAGTGCTTGCTATCAAGCTTAGATAATCTTTGCACTTTAATCCATTTGATTAGGAAATACACGTAACACAATTTCCCCTGACCAAAGGCCCTACAGGGGTAGGTAATGAACCCCAAAATTCATAGGATAGAGGTTCGGTGGCAACTAATTGTGGTGAGTGTGTTGGGAATCGACTGGATGGGAGATCGAAGAAAATGTGGATTGAATCAGTAAGGAGTGGATTGAAGGAGAGGAATGTGAGTTTGGCAGAGGCATGAAGAGAGGTGCATAACAAGAGTGAATGGTGGGGTTATGTGAGGGGGAATGGTTATGGGCTTTGCCCAGGGGATGAACCCCACATTGATGAGATAACATAGCGAGGGTTCGTCGCGGTCTCGTGAAACCTCTAGGGCGGATTTTTCTCACTTTAGGATATTAAGGGGGACGGTAAAGGGAGGCTTTCTTTTCGACGTGCCTCATGTTCTTCTGCTTTTTCTGTTCCGGTGTATGCTATGCAACTCATCCCCAATCTGGGAATAGAAGGCAGATAATAATAATAATAATAATAATAATAATAATAATAATAATAATAATAATAATAATAATAATAATAATAATAATAATAATAAATAATAATAATATATATATATAATAATAATAATAATATAATATTAATAACATAATATATTTAATAACAAATAAATTATAAATATATGCATATAAAATATAGAATATGTTTCATTATAGGCAAGCCTCAAGTAGGTGAATATATAATAATATATTATATATATTATATATATATACTATTATTATATATATTAATATATATTATATATATTTAATTTATATATATATTATATATATATACTATATTATTATATATATTACTATATATATATATAAAATATTAAATATATATATATATATATATAAATATATATATATATATATATATATATAATTTACTTACGTCAAAAGTTGAGCGTTGTCATTTGGGTGCTCAGGAATTAATCTAACTTTTCTATAGTTTAAAAAATTGGTTAGTGTTTTGTCTCCATCTGTGGAAATTTCGACTGGGTCTTCATCCTTCCAAACTTCTACTCCAACAAGAGCGATAAAGATATTCAGTGGCTGATACAGCTAAAAAAAAATAAAGATTTCAAAAAAAAAACATTATTTAAATTTGTAATAATTAATGGATGACCAAATTAAAATTATAACTTTATGAGTATCAGATTTATTTTTCATTAAGTCAAAAGACTAAATAAGGTTTAAAAAGAAAATACTTTGATATTATTATTATTATTATTATTATTATTATTATTATTATTATTATTATTATTATTATTATTATTTTTTTATAATTATTATTATTATTATTATTATTATTATTATTATTATTATTATTATTATTATTATTATTATTATTATTATTATTATTATTATTATTATTATTATTTTACAACATAAACTATAATTAATATCTTTTTAAGTTACACACCACCAAAATAGATTTATATCTTACCGCATTGACAATATTGGCAATATCTTTGCACCTCTCGTAAATTTTATTCTCGTCGCTATCGTGCTTCTCGAACTCCGTTTTGTCTGCCACCAAAACCAACTCTACGTATCGTGAAAGAGAGTTGGCATTGAAAGGACCACGAATTGAGTTCTCCGTCGTGTCACGTTTATACTAATAGAAAAAGATAATAAATATCATGAAAATCATTCTTATTTGTTAACAAGGGAAACCGATAGTAAAATAGACAAAAAAAAAATTCTCCTATAAACGAACAAATTTACCTTTCATTAAATTACGAAAGAACTGGAACTAATAGAATAAAATCCTGTACTTAAATTTATTCGAAACCGTTTAACGCACTGAGCAAACCGACTCATATATATATATAGATATAATATATAAATTTATTCGAAATTTAAATTATATGATAAATGTATAAAATATAGAATATATTAATATAAATATAATATAATATATATATATATATATATATAGTGTGAGTGTGGGTGTGAGTGTATGTGAGGGTGTATGTGTGTGTATGTACTTAAGTTGGAAGTAAAAATGTCAAAAGTGAGTGTTGGAATGAAGAGGTGATGCAAGCTGTTAAAAGTAAAAAAGAAGTGTGGTTGAATGTGCTAAAAACCAATGATGAGACCTCGAAAGAAAGCTATATGAAAATATAATAGGAGAAAAAAGGAAAACTAAAAGTTGCATACGTAAGAAGAAGAAGAACAAGGTGCATTCAGAAGTGGTGGAGGATATGTAGATCAAATTTCCACATTGAAACAAATGACTGAGAAAGTGAGAGAAGAAGAAGAATAAATTGTATTTAGGTTTTATGGACCTGCAACAAACGTATGACAGGAATAATAGGGAAGCTTTGTGGCAAGTGTTATTGATATATGGTGCTGGTGGTAAGCTTCCGAATGGAATCAAAAGTAAGTATAACGATAGTGAAGCATGTGCAAGAAATATAAGGAGTTAAAAGTGACGGTTAATATAATGAGAGTCAATAAGAAAAAGCAGTTATGCCTGCTTGGGTATTTAATTTGTATATGAATGGAGTGGGTGAAAGAATTAGAGGTGTGGGTGGTAGGGGAAAGTGTCAGAATGATGGAGAATGGAACAGAGTGGAGGGTGCCCTGCTTATTGTACGCTGATGATTTAGTTTTGGGAGGCGAATCTGAAGAGAGTTTGAGAGGATTGGTAGAGGAATTTGGAAGTCGGTAAAAGGAAGGATTTGAAAGTAAATGTAAATAAAAGTAAGGTAATGGCAGTGAGTGAGGAGAGTCCGCGATGTGGACATGTTGGATGGTGAGCAATTTTAACAAGTATCTGAGTTCAAATATTTAGGATCTATGTTGGATGAAAAGGTGAAACGAATGCATAGTGGTAAGTATGAAAAATTGGAATGGTAAGGTGCTGTGCAAATATATATCCTTGGTGTATGCAAAGTGACTAAGTCTTGAGTGCGCTAGGGTTTTGCATGATGGTATGTTGTTACCTGTGTTAAATTGTTAATGTATAGTAGTGAAACCTTGGTGTGGAAAAGAGGTATAGATCTAGGTACAAATCTGTTCAGATGGACATTCTAAGAGGCGTGTAAGGTGTGAGAAGAATTGATAAAATGAGGAATGAATGTATTAGGGAGTTGTGTGGTGTGAAGAAGGACGTAAAAAATAGAATAAACGAGAGTACATGGAGTCTGCTTGGTTATAGGGAAAGAACGGATGATAGTCGGTTGGTTAAGCGGATGTATAGTAGTGAGTGTGCTGGGATCGATCGGCTGAGAGACAGAAGAAAAAGTGGAATGAGTTAGCAAAGAAATGTCTGAAGGAAACGAATGTGTATGGCAAAGACGAGAAGAAAGGTGCATAAGCAGGAGTGAATGGAGGTTTGGAGGGGAACGGTTGGGGGCTGGCCTAGGGGATGAACCCCATATTAACGAGATACCACAGTGAGAATCCGTCGCAGTCTTGTGAAGCCATAGGGTGGATTTGTGCGACTGCGTCGATCTCTCACTTATGGATATGGAGGGGATGTAGCGGGGGAGGGGGCTTTCCTTTCGACTTACGTCATGCTCTTGTAGCTAACTACTCTATTTCCGTGCATGTTATGCCCCCCTACCCCACATCTTGTGAAAAGGGAAGAGGGAATAAAGAAGAAAACGAAGATATAGGTACATATACTCAGCATTTCTGAAAATAATAAAAGATATTAAATTAAAATTTTCTTCATTTTAATATATTTTACTTTCATCCTGTCTTAAAAAAAATCCCTTCTTAATTTAAATTGTAAAAATAGAATCAATTGGAAATAAATAAAAAGCTACTGATATAAAAATTAATAATAATAATAATATATAGATAATGAATAATAATAATAATTGAATTAATAATAATAATCAACATAATAAATAATAATATAATAAAATTAATAATATATAAAATAATAAACGATTAATAGCCAAATATTTAAATATTTAACATATAATATGTAACTTCACAAATGTGTCAAAAAAGTTTTATAAAAAGACACAACAGAAAATACTTCATCTAGAACTTCTAAAGAAGAAAAATCTATCCACTCTCAAAAGGTCCATAAGTCGCGAAAAACTCGAAAGTAGGCAGGGGGCTTACAGCATCCTGGAGGTTCAAGAGGTAAGAGCGTCGGACGCTTTCCCTCAAGATCCTTCGTCGATCTTTCTTGAAAGACTAGAAAGAAAACTATTCCTGTCGAGAATATTTCTTCAGGACTTAAGAGCTTTGTTGAAGACTTGTATATTGTTGCAATATTTCGCCTCCGAAATGATCTCGACAGGAATAGTTTTCTTCTTAGCTTTCAAAGGAAAAAGAATCCGACGAAGTGACTCTGAGTAGGAAAGGTCCCGACCTCTTACCCTTTGACCTCCAGGATGGCTGTTAAGCCCCCTATAACTTTAGAGTTTTTCGGACTAGGACACCTTCTGAACAAGTGATATGATTGTTTCTTCTTTATGAAGTTAGGATGATAGGTATTTTCTGTTGTGTCTTTTTAAGAACTTTTGTTGATACATTGAAGTCTACTTAATGTTAACATTTAAATTATTTTGGCTATTACATCGTTTTATTATATTGTGGAACTATTAACAAAATAATAATAATAATAATAAGAGATTGCTGGTTTATATGAGGTAATTGTGCAGTCACAATAAAAATTTTATCAAGAGCTTTAATCACATGCTCAAAATACTTACTAAAATCCTTTTTCTATCTTTATAATTCAAAAACTTCACATCAGGATAAGTTTTCACTGTTCTCGCCTCCAAATTTTTTATTTTTTTCTCCAAGTGATTAATTTTATCATAAATTTCTGCTAAATCAGGTTCAATTTTATTCGCATCTTTGAAATTTTTTGATTTGTCTTCAAACAATAGATTAGATTTCTCATCAAAAAATGGCGTTTCTTCTATACGTTTTCCGCTGACTGAAAAACCACCATCCGCACCTAAAGAATTACTGTAGTCATTTAACCAAGCGGAGTCTACACCACCGTGCCATTTCAAAACTTAAAAAGGGAAAAAGAATAGTGCAATTATTTCACACAAAACTATAGGAACTACTAAAAACTGATTCAAATTCCTATACAAATTTCTTATATAAAGTATGGGTATGAGTGAGGCATTACTGAGCATAAGCAAAATAGACCTTATATATAATATATAATAATATTAATATATATATATTATATTATAATATATATAATATAATAATTAATAATAATAATATATAATAATATTATATATATAGTATATATATATATACATATAAGTATATAAAGTATATATATATTATTACATAATATATTATATATATATAATGATACTAAATATAAGATATTATATATATAATATATATATAATATACTTATATATAGTATATATAAATAAATATATATATATTATATATAATAATAATTATAATATAGAATATTATATAATTATATAGTATAGATATATATATATATATAATATATATATTAATATTATAGATATAGATAATATAGATATATATAAAATATAATATTGTATAGGCTGGGGAGGGGTGGGTGGGGGCAATATATTAGATATAGTATATAATATAATTATATATAAGTAATTGGATAACAAAATATAAGTATATTATATATATATTATATATATATAACACACAATTTATATACAAATTGTCAAAATTACTCTTAGATAACGCAACAAATATAAAAATACAAATTATGTAAGAAACATCACATTGTCTCAAAATTATATTTATTCTGCAAATAACAAGACCCTCATCGTGTAGAGGACAATATTATAGTTACATTCCATTTAAAATTTATGCAGTACTAAAAAATGTTGCTCCACAATATATATATTATATAGTATATAATATATAATATATAATATATATATATATATATTATAATATATATATATATTAGTATATAGTATAATAGATATATATAATATATAAGTATAATATCTATTTATATATATATATGGAAAGTTTATGTAACGTTTCTGTTCGTTAGATCTGCTGTGAAAGTTCCTATCGACTTCGTTCCTTATAATGATGTATGAAAAAAGATGAGAAACAATGGATCTCCTGTGTCTATCTCTCCCTTTCTCCCTTATTTAATTATTAGAATTATTTTCATTATCTCCGTTTATTTATTCTTTCTAGTGTATTTAAATTGTATTAAAGATATAGTATAGAGTGATGTACCTTGTGATTGTGATTAAATCTTGTGAGTGAGTAATATATTATGGTGGCAGCATAGAGACGTCCCCTAAGTAGTCAACCTACTCGTAGATCCCCTTTCAGTTCAGTTTCGTAAAGTCACTTTCAGTAGACTGTCAACTTATGTAAAGCGAGTGTTTCTGTAAAAAATGAGAGTGAAAAACTAATTGGGCCCACAAAGGATTAAAAGTAATTTATTTACGGGGTAAACCTGTTATATATTAAAAGTATCATAGATCGTGCAACCTTTTTCCAAGTATGAAGCTATATTTCCCACTCCGATCAACAAGAGAACAACGGGTGAGTTGAGCTGCTGTATTTGTTGTAGTAGTTTTGTTACTTTAATTTCTCAGTGGAAGCAAGAGCGAGTACGGCTCTGCTCTGTTGTGTGTGTGTGAAAGGTGGTGTAATGGGATGGGTCTGTGGGTGTCTTGTGGGTTTCATTAGTGAGTGGGTTCTGTTGGTTTGGTTAGTTGGGTGGTGCGTAGTGAACCAATGGAAGTAGCACGTGAGGTGGTAGTTGGCATGTGTGATAGGTAGGAACATGAGTGGGTACCTTAATATGAAACGTAAATAAGGCCATCAAGAGAGAGGACTGAATAGGTTATGAAAATGACAGAGAGAAAAATTTGGGCCGGTTTTGTTGGAAAGTGTTGAGTGAAGTAATGAAATGGTACATTAACGAGGAGCAAATATGGGTGAGAACAAAGGCAAATTGTGTGAGTTTGTGGCAAGGATAAGATGGTGCCGTACTGTAGGTTCGATGCTCTATAAGCGTATATGAAATAGAGATCAGAAGAACAGGAGGACGGGCTGAGTTCGATGAGGTGTTGTATTCAAGGAAAAAGTGGTGGGTCCAGAAAGTGGAAACTGGTGAAAGTCAATGTTGATGTGAAAGACAAGGAGTGTGAGTAAGGTGAATGTCATATTGTAGGGTCAAATTCATATGCGTCAAATGCCGTCAAGAGGTAGAGTAGAGGTGTTTATGGTGGGTGAGTAGGGGAAGCAGTATGGTAAGTGTTGTTTGGTTCAGTAGAGGTCAGAAAGTGAGTGTAGAAAATGTGAAAGTATGCGTATATTGTGAGTAAATTATGTAGTATATGATAAAAATATTTTCTATAGTGAAGAGAGAGTAGATGGATGAGAAAGAGATGTGATTTGTGTAGATCGGATGAACACTCGTGGAGAAATTGTGATGTGTATGGAGATTATAGTGAGTTGTTGTGTGTTACAGAGAAGGAAGTTACAAGTGGTATGAATAGTGTAGTAAGTAGTAGTGAAGGATAAGTGATGACGCAAAATGTCAAAAGTTGGCGTGTAAAATCATAGATAAGGATAACAAATAATCTTCATGTAAAAAGTAAACCACTGGTCTACCTTCAAGTAAAAAATGAAAGTGAAAGAAGATTATTAGTAAAGCTACAGGTCAGTATCCCTGCCTATAGTTAAGAGAAAGCTTATTGGTTTTATTTGAAGGTAAAGTGAAGTAAATGATTTATCCCAAGATGTAGTAGAGTAGAATAGACGTAAATAAAAAGTGAGTGAGGTAGTTAAGTTAGAAGAATTGTTGTGTTTAGGTAAAAGTAGAGGTAAATAACGAAGTGAGTGAGGTTGTGATGGTGAATGTGTGTAGTAGAGAGAAATTAAGGTCGTGAATGGAAGTGAGTGAGATGTGGGAGGTTAAGTGGCATCAGTGATTAATACATGGGTACCTTATCTTGAGAAAAGAGGCAATGTTTGACTTAAAAGAAAGTGAGGTTGCAGAGGGGATTGAAGTGTAGTGATTCAGTAGTGAACAGTTACAGAGTATAGTGAATAAGTGTTGTAAGCTGTTCCTTTTCTTAGACGTCTGTGAAGTTTTCCTATGGTAGTTTTCGTTCTTATCTGATGTGCGTGATAAGAAGAGAAATAAGAAACAGAGATCTCCTGTCTTATCCCTCCCCTTTACCTTAGTAATTTATACTTTATTTCCTATCTCCGTTTATTCTTTTTCAGTGAATAAATAAATTTGTATTAAAGTATAGTATATAAGTGATGTACTCTGTAGTGTATTAACTCTTGCAATTTAATTATTATAGTGTATTTTTGCAGTTTATGTCAATGTCCCTTTAAAAAGCAACTAACTCTTTAATACAGCGGGTTGTAAATTTCTCAACACCTGTATCTAGTGACAGGGAATCAAGAAATAGACATCGAGCGATTGCCAGTTGCGTAGACAAATCTTTTACCAAATGATTTAAAGTTAAATGAGAACGCCGATTTAATTTACAGTTTGTGGATGTTGAATGAAACCCACTTCCAACTAAATAGGTCCCATTGTCGATCAACAAGAGAACATCGTAGTGAACTGTTTGTGTAGTTTGTGCCACCACTGTAGTTATTTTCTCAGGTACAGAGCGTAGTTACCGCTGCCTGTTGTTTTGTGAAGCTGTGGTAACGAGGGCAGTAGTGATGGCGTTTCTTGGGTTGTTTTGTTTTGGTGGTCGAGAACCATGGAAAGGCACGGTGATGGTGGAATGGCAAGTGTCGGTGATAGATGACATGGTAATTTGTGTTAACCTTAAAGAATACGAAGAATAATGGAATCAATGAAGAATTCAATAATAGCGTTGTGGGGATCACAAAGAAAATAAGTGTTAGGTGTGGTAAATGGGTTGGTGAAGACATGAAAGGTGGTCAATCTCCTTGAGGGACAAAGTGAGGGAAACCAAAACAAATGGTGTTGGCGAATTGTGGCAAGGATGGGGTGTTCCGTACTGTTAGCGAGCTCGATAAAGATAGTGAAGTAGAGATCAAGAAACAGAAGGAATTAGCTGAGAGTGATAGAAGTTGTAACCAAAGCCACGGTGTAAGGCCAAGCGTGAAGAGTGGGTGAGTGGAATGTTAATGTGAGAGTAGAATGGTTATGAGTAATGATAATTGTAGGTCGAAATGCATTAATGCTATGAATTCCTTAAGAGGTAAGTGGTAGAATGTGTAGGTGTGTGTAGGGAGAGTGTAGGGTGTGGAGAGTGGAGTAAGTAGAGTAGAGGAAGAACAGGTAGAAGGGTAGAGGCTATAGGTGTATAAGTAATGTAGTTGATGACAAAAACATTTCTATAGGAAGGAGAGTAGAATGAGAAAAGGATGTGATTTGTGTAGATCGATGAAACATTTCGTGGTAGAGATTGTAACGTGTAGGAAGAAATGTGAGTCTTTGTGTGTAGAGACAGAGAAGGGAGTGGACAGTGATGTGAGACAATGATAAGTGTAGTCGAGAACAAATAGTTATGTGGAGAAATGAGAAAAAGTGTGTTCCGTAAGGAGTTGACAAGGTATTTGTGTAAAGATGATAAGATTGTGTTAAAGAAGGGAAGTGCCGGAGTGGTGGTAATAAAAAGAGATGTGAAGTAAAAGAAAGATAGTAGAGTGAAGGAATAGTAGAAAGATGTAGGAAAATAGTTAGTGAGAGAATGTAGTTATAGAATAGAAGTAGAGTAAATAAACAATCGGTGAGGGGAGGGTTGTGAAGGAAAGTATTGTAGTAGATAGTAAGAAGAAAGTAAGTGTCTGAAGTGTATGAGGATGTTATAGGGACCCAGTAAAAGTAAAGTGTTGGTGTAGACAGGACATGTAGTGAAGACAGTAGAAAGTAAAGTGGTATGAAGTGGAAGGTGAGTGAGAGTTTGGAGAGAAAGTATAAGTGAAGTAAAAAGTGCAAAGATGTAAGGTAGAAAGGAATGAGAGAAAAAGGAAAGAAGGAAAGATAAAGTAAGAAAAAAAAAAGTAAGGCGTGGTGCTAAAAGTAAAAAATGTAAACTGAAGAGAGGATCAGACTTAAAGAAGGGTGAGCTTAAGGAGTGGTGTAGTAGTTTTGAGCAGTTTCGAGGTGTGCCGGTGAAGTGTGAAGGGGAATTGGTGAGCAATAAATTTTGTGGTAGTGGAAGTTTACGGTATACGGGATTCAGAGTGTCTATCTTGAAGTGAAGTATAGGTTAAGTATGAGTGGTAACGGGTAGATTTTGTTTGTGCTTGTAGTAGTAGTAATGTATGTAAGAGTTGTTAGAGAGTAGTGTTTAGGTGGGTGGTTTGCAGGTGCGAGTGTGTGCTGGTGGTGTAGTAAAGAGCAGTGGTAGAGCAAGAGTGTTTAGGGGGTGTGTGCGGTGCAAGTGGTTGGCTGGTGTTGTGTAGTGAGTGTTTTTTTGCAATGTTAAGTGCTAGGGTAAGTGTATTTTTTACAAGACAATAAAGGTGAGTGGAGGAGAAGGAAAGAGTGATAGTGTAGGGTTTGGTATCTTCCTTTCTTAGATCGTCTTGAAGTTTCCGTATATTTTCGTTCCTTATCTGAATATGACGTGATGTATGAAAAGAAAGAATGAGAACAGAGGATCCCTTGACCCTCCCTTTGATCGCCTTATTTATTTAATGTATTTATTCTCTTACTCCGTGTATTTCTCTTTTCTAGTGTGAATAAAGGGTAAATTTGTATTAAGTATATAGTATAGGAGTGTACTCTTGTGATTGTATAAACTCGTGTGTAGTGAAGTAATATAGGAGTGGGCATATAGAGAACTGTCCCAAAGTAGCAACCTACTCGTCATATACCCTGTCGGTACATGTGTCGTGAAGGTGCACTTGTTAGTAAGCTAGACTGCCAATTATTGTATAGGAGATGGTGCCTGTAATAAGGGTAAAGTGAATAACAAATGTGGGCACACAAATGTTAATAGTTAAATTTTGGTGTTGTATAATAATTAATAAGGTATCATAGAATAACTTAGTATAAAGTAATTTTAGTTCCCACTTCATATTCCCACTTCGATCAACAAGAGAACATCGGTGAGTTGAACTGTTGTGTAGTTTGTTCCGACTGTAGATTTTCTCAGTGTAGGCCAGAGCGAGTTACGCTTCGCTTGTTGTTGTGGTGAAAGTTGAACGAGGCATAAGTAGTGTGTCCTGTGGATGGTTTTGTTTGGGTTGTGGCAGTGAACCATGAAGAGGCACGGTGATGTGGTATGGGCAGTGGTGGTGAGGTATGACATGGTAGTTTGTACCTAATATGAAACGTAAGAATAATGAAATCAATGAGAGAGACGCAAAGTATGAAAGACAAGAGAATAGTTGTTGTAAAGGTGTTTTTGGGGAAACAGGAAAGGTGTCCATCCCTTGAGGGAGCAAAAGTTGAGTGAGACCAAAACAAATGGTGTTGCGTAATTGTGCAGGAGATGTTGAAATAAGTATGTAATAAATTGTATAAAAGATATTGAAGTAAGATCAGAAGAGAACAGACAGTGAATAGCTGAAGTGATGAGAGTCGAGTGATATAGCATACCAACGGGGTATGGAACCAGCGGTAAGAGTTGGTGAGTGGTTTAATTGTTGAAATGGTGAGAGATAAAGAATGGTTAGTGAGAAATGTAATGATTGTAGGTCGAAATTCATTATGCGATAAATTTTATAGTAAGAGTAGTGTAGAGGGGTATCACTCCAGATGAGGTTATGGTAGTGTGGATAGTGTTAGTAGAGGTAGAGGTAGAGCAGTAAAAACCATGCTATAAGTTGGTAGAATAGTGTTGATGACAAAAACATTTCTATAGTGAAGAGAGTGAATGGAGACACGGATGAACATCGAAGATTGTAACCAATTAAAGTAACACATTACAGAGAACAGAGAAGGGTGAACAATGATGTAAACAATGAGTAAGATGAGCGAGAACAATAACGAAACAATCGAAAAATATTCCGGTAAGATGTGGACAAGTGATTTGTAACAGAGGATAAGATTGACTTTAAAGAAGGGAAGAGTGTCCTGGGTTAAGGACTGAAAGTAAAAGAAGATTAGCAAGTATGAAATGAAGTAGTTTAGAAAGTAGAAATATAGTAGGTAGAAGATGTAGTAGTAAAAAAGAAAAAAAAAGTAGGTAACCAACCTCTCAAAGTTGTGAATGGAAATGTAGGTAGTAGAAGTAGGAAGAAAGTAGTGTCTATGAAGTGGTAGTGGTGATGTTATTGGCGAAGTAAAAGTAAAGTGTTGTGTCAACATGACATGAGTGAGAGTAGTAAAAACAAGTATGGATGTGTGGAAGAAGAGAATATAGAAAGAGTGCAAAGATAATGTATGAAAAGGGAGAAGAGAGAAAAAGGAAAGAAAGAAAGAAGAGAAGAAAGGTAAAGGCGTTGTGCACAAAATGTAAAGAAAGACGTAAAAAGTGAGCTCTAATATGAGTGGTAAGGTTTTGAGCATTTCTAGTAGAAGTGAAGGGTAGTGTTAAAATGTTGTTGTTGGAAGGACTGAAAACGATCAGGTTAGGTGTCGATCTGAGTGAAGTAGTAAGTTAAAAGAGTAAGTGTTAGTGTACACGGGAGTAGTGGATTGGCTTGTAGTAGTAGTCAATGGCGCCAGGCACAGGAGTGGTCAGAGAGTATGTTTAGTGTTGGTTTTTGCAGTGCGTAAGTGTTTGCTGGTGGTTAGTAATAGTAGACACAGGGTTAGAGAGTAGTGTTAGTGTGTGGTGACAGGCGTAGTGTTGTGCTGGGGTGTTGTAGTGTGTTTTTTGTGCAGTGTTAAGTGCTAGGGTAAGTGTATTTTTGTACAGACAAGAAAGTGTGGGAGAGAAGTGTATAGCAGATTGAAAAGTGGTGTTCTTCCTTTTCTCGATCTGTCTGTGAAGTGTCCTAGTATTTTCGTATCCTGGTAGCTGATGTGACAGTGATGTATGCAAAGAAGAAGATAGAAAACAGAGACTCCTGTGTTATCGACCTCCTTTTATAATATTTTTTATGAGTTTATTTTCCTTATCTCCGTTTATTCTTCTTCTAGGATAACACAAATCACATACAGTATAAGTGATGTACTCTTGTGTATTGTATTAACTCTTGTGTAAGTGAAGTAATTAAGTGTGGAGGAAGTGGTGTCCCCTAAAGTAGCAACCTACTCGTATATACCCCTTCAGGTTCAGTTTCGTT
>JABUQX010080167.1:0-7500 GCA_015478945.1 Trachelipus rathkii
TGCTCTGGGAGTATGGTATGTTATTACAGCTGTAAAGAGCCTGTAAACAAAGCGGCAATAGTTGAAAGAGTCCAACGTACTATTAAAGAACGCCATGCATAGGTAGCCTCACTAAAATGAATACTTTTAAATATATTGATATACTGGACGATTTACTCTTATAACAGGTCTTACCATAGAACTATAAAGTCAACTCCTTTAGAAATGTCAAAAACTAGAGGCCATCGACCACATCTGTATGAAAAAGAAAACAAAATAAAAGATAATTCAGGAATAAAGGTGAACGATTATGTAAGAGTATCGCGAACAGAAGAAAGGTTCAGAAAGGGATATGAATCCGGATGGACTACTGAAGTTTTTAAAGTGCACAATATCCGATCAATCAGTCGTGATAGTTTAAAGTTATATTATCTGGAAGATTTAAATGGTGAAAAAATAAAAGGCGGATTTTATAAACAGGAAATACAAAAGGTAAGGTTTAATCCTGTAACTCATGAATATAAAATTGAAAAAATATTAGCTATGAGGAAAAGGGAAAATAAACAGTATCTGGTGAAATGGAGGGGGTACCCTGCTAAGTTTAATACTTATATAAAAGCAAGTGAAATTAAGAATTATTAATCAGTTGTCATTATAATCATGGAGAGTGTAGATCACTTTTATTTAACTCTCCCGTCTTCAGCCTCCTTAGATTTACATCCCAATAATAAACTCTCGGATTTTACAACTTGTTAATGAATCCTATACAACTTGAAAGAGATGCATACGAAGTAGGATTATGTGAAATGATTAAATACGGACATAGAAAATATACCTCACAATCTATTCTGGATGTTGGTATAGAGTAGAATGTGTTGAAACTATATTACAAGTGAAAGATACCGTGATCTGCCTAGGGTCCAGGATTGGTACAAAGAATACTTCTTTTGAAGAATTTACTTGCACCATCATATTTTTTAAATCGGTGCCTTTATTTTTAGTCATTTAAACGTTCTTTGATGTGAGTATTAAGTGTAAGGACTTGTATACAAAACTAAATGTGCACCTATGAAGATAAAGAAATAATATCTTTAAGTCGCAAGTAAACCTACGAGACCGGGACATGTTTTTCAGACGTTCGCCATGGCAACGTAAACATATTCGTAGACGTGATGCAGTTGGATATACTTTATGATATCCCTACTATGTTGAAAAGAGGGTTATACTATCTGTAGGAGAAATAAATTTTGGCTGACTGGCCATGAACAAAAAGATGGTGCAGATCGAGTACTGCACTGTACATACTCCCATCCAGAGATGCTCTGACCTATCCAGGTATGTATTATGTATATACAATATAATTGATCATCATCATGTGTGGTAAGGTTACTAAAGCTCCTTTATTAAGAGAAGTATATTTTCCCAAAGAGAGTAAAGTTATAACATTCCCCAATGTTCATTATCTACCTCTAGTCAGGATCAAATTGACTTCTGTACGCTTGCACAGAAAAAGATGTAGAAGGAAAATCCTTTCCCCTTACATACGGCGCATTGTTAAGTTCAAATTAGAAAGAAACAGATGCAGTAATTACAGCATAATGGAATATATAAGAGGTGTAGTCAGATATATTTTTCATTCATTAACATACTCTCACAGTGTAAAGATAGTATAAGAAAGATACTCCTGTAATAATGGACGAAGAAAGGGTATTCAGAGGATCAAAAATGCAGAAGGGGTATGGCCTTGGTGGATTTTTTGCCAAGCTATGGAGAAGTGCAAGGCCTCTACTCAGGAGAGGTGGGGAATATATAGGTAAAAAGCTATAAGAACAGGTTTGCATACTATTCAAGATATTGCTGCAGGAAATAATCCTCGTACAGCTTTAAAAAGACGTATCGCCGATGTTTCAGATGAGATGTTGGATGATGTTAAGCGCAAAATAAGACGTAAAATGTCAGGTCAGGGGCGAGGGATCAAGAAGATTGTCATAAAAAGAAAAAGACTAAACGGAAAAAACCTTAAAGAAAAAATATATTGATGTATTTGCTATTTAATTACTAACTGAAAACTTTTATACGATGTGTGTATATAAGTAAGGTTTTTCATGAAAATGTTCATTATACATCCAGAGCTCGCACATGCAAGATGCATTTCCTTCATCCTTCTAGTCCTGATTGTTGTAAGAATGTGGATCTCTTCTCCGTAAACCCTACACAGATCGTTAGCGAGTCCAACTTTATCAGTATTAATCCTTTGCATTCAATTACCAAAGATGTTCCTCTAGAGTTCATTATCTTGTGTACTCTCTGATCAGTACCTAGACCCCTCTAAGGGGATATTATATATAAAAAAAATTGACAAATGGTGGGGGTACATATTTTACTGCAGCAAATGACCATAAAGTTCCTAGAGTATTAAATTTCCTGTATACATGTTTCTCCCAGGTTGAAGTCTATCTTAACGCCGGAACTGTAATTAGGGGCGTCAGCGGTTAATTAACTCTTATATAGAAGCTATATAGAGCATTTGTTAAATTATTCAGACGACGCTAAACAGTCTCATCTCAAATCATGTGGTTTTTTATAGTTTTAAAGATGAAGCTGCACATATAGATAAAGCAGCTAAAGTCATAAATAATACTTATGAATTTTACGGTCGATTAAATGGTGATATCTTCTCTCAAGAAAGACTTATTCTACCATCTGTAGATACTAGATTTATTTTACAGGCCCCAAGCAAAAAGTAGCTTGAAAATAAAAAGTAGAGCGAAATATGCTGTATGTCCAGAACCTGTTTTCAAACTGTTGGAGGCTTATCTCTATGTCAGAAAAGTGGAAATTATCACCACAGCGTCATTTGAAAATTGAAAAGTCGCTTTCTTTTGAATACTACCGCAAAGTACCCTATTAAGAGTTGAAACCAAGATATTTAACTCAAGGGTTATCGAGCATCAATATCCCTAACATTTGTGAATGGAAATTTACCACAGAAAGTAATAATAGGAATTGGAACATGACGCCTACTCTGGGAATTATAAAAAAATCATCCTATAAATTCACACCTTTCGGGCTTAGAGGCATCAATCAGTTTACATGTGAATGGCCTTCCTCACGGCCGTGATTATGAAATGTTATACAACGGAGACCTATCTCTCTGCACTCGTCCTTTTTACGACTTAATAGCCAATACTGTATCATGTAATGATAGTGGGACAGGCTTAAATCTTGAAGAATACGCAAATAATAGTAATTTATATGCCTATGATCTCACAGCTGACCTTTCAGCTTGTAATGCCTATCATTTAAACATTTTGAGAAAGGGTACCTTAGGACTAAGTCTCTCTTTTGGATCAAGTCTACAAACACCCATCACTGTAGTGGTATATCTTGAGCATCCTCAACTCATTGAAATTGACAGAGTACGCAACGTACTTTTGAATTATTAAAGATGAATGAAGAGGAAATAAAATCGGTGTTTAAAAATGATCATCGCTTTTTAGGAGTGTTCGCTATTAACGAAATAAACTCTGTAAAGTTGGAGAAGGATACCTGCTTCATATTCAATACATTGCCTCTGCCACATCACCTCAACAGGCCATTGGATTTCCGTTTATAGAGCAAAAAACGATGCTGTTCACATAATTGATTCTTTAACTTAAAATTTATATTGAATAATCATTATATCACCTTATTTTTACAATATAATAATGTAAGTTGTGTAAAAACTATGTCTTTCCCTGTTCAACCCTTATATTCTAATTTGTGTGGAGTCTATTGTATTTATTTCATTATATGCTTTTTAAATAATGTATGTTTTAATAAACTTGTAAATATATTTACTAAAATTTGTATGTCAATGATTGTGTAGTTTCTAATTATGTAATAAATGTTTAAAATGAAAATTAAGATTTACTACCCCCAAAACTAGTGTATATAAAGGAAGTTTCTAATAAAATTTCCGTAATAATTTATTAAATGTTTATATAACTTATGTGTGTTTTTCTTACATTACAATTTTTAAATAAAATAAAACAAAATAATAAAAATAAATAAAAAGTATTAAAACAAAATAAAAAACATAATGTTAATAAATATATGAGTTAAAACAGTAAAGCTGAAAGTTAAAACAGTAAAGCAGAAAGTTAAAACAGTAAAGCAGAAAGTTAAAGCAGTAAAGCAGAGTTAAAGCAGTAAAGCAGAGAGTTAAAGCAGTAAAACAGAGAGTTAAAGCAGTAAAGCAGTAAAACAAAAGCATGCTAATCCCTTAGGTAACACCTCTATTGATTTACTGATTTACTGCTTTAAGGTATGTAAAGCAGATAGTTAAAGCAGTAAAGCAGAGAGTTAAAGCAGTAAAGCAGATAGTTAAAGCAGTAAAGCAGAAAGTAAAGCATAGCAGAGAGTTAAAGCAGTAAAGCAGATAGTTAAAGCAGTAGCAGATAGTTAAAGCAGTAAAGCAGAGAATTAAAGCAGTAAAGCAGCAGTAAAGCAGTAAAAACAAAAGCATACTAATCCCTTAGGTGTTAGGTAATAACACCTCTATTGATTTACTGATTTACTGCTTTAAGATATGTAAAGTATATGTTTTTAATAAAATTTCGTACAATTGTAGTAAAAATGAATGACTCATAGTATATTTGAAATTCTTTGAATAGTTTACATTGATATCATATTTTTCGTTCACGCGGGAATTTTGCGTCTGCGGACGCACGCGGCGGTGGTTACGCGGAAATATTGCGCCTGCGGGCGCACGCGGCGTCGGTAACGCGGAAATATTGCGCCTGCGGGCGCACGCGGCGGTTTCGCGACAGGGTTCAATTGCGGACGCGGACTCTGAAACGTTTGCGGTCACTGTCTCAAATGTGTAGCTCGTTTGCGTGATGTAGGTAGAGATGAGTTATCAAAGATGATTTCATCAAAGATGAATCATCAATATAGATAGTATCGAAGATGACGTCATCAAAGATGACGTCATCAAGATGAACCTTCAAAGTTGAGGCATCACGTTGCTGAGTAATATGCTGAGACATCAATGCGCTTCGAGGCATTACCAATGTTGAGGCATCAAAATAATGAGTGTGTGAGGTAAGTGCGCATCTGGTGTGTGGTGTGAGTGTAAGTGCATATGGTTTAATGTGCAAGTGTCTATGGAGAGTGTAAGCGCTTATAAAGCTTGTCACAGTGAATGTGTATGTTAGAAAGACTAACTCATAAGCATCCCAAATAAACTTGTAATATACACTGAATCGAATCCTCATACCTTATAACATAGGCAGACACCCATATTAGGGCTATTCAGCTCAAGTGTCAGGAAAAGTTGCTTGGAAAGTGGCACTCAGTTGGGCAATTATGTGGCACCTACTTGGCAACTATGTGGCACTCACTTGGCACTCATTGGCACTCACTTGCACTCATTAAGTGTCTCATTGCACTCACTTGCTACTCACCTGGCACTCACCTGGCACTTATCTAATACTCATAGAACACTAGTTAGAACATCACTAGATACTCTTACGGTGATTGGGAACCATCAAAGCTATCAGTGGTTGCGTGGGTCAAAATTGGACCCATGGTATATTGTGATTGGCGTTGAAATACTTTATGTATTAAAGAGAAAGAGATGACAAAAAGGGCTGTAAGTCCTAAAGGAAGGATTAAAAATCAATAATAAATTTGACCCATGTGGTATAGGCTAAGTCCCTAAAGGAAGGACAAAAATTACTGTGGGTCACTGGTCTTTCTATGGTATATGGCAAGGTTAAAGCCGAAATATCATGGTCAAACAAGTAAAGACATCAAAAATAGGCTAAGTCCCCTAAAGGAAGATTATCAAAATTACTGTGGGCAAAATGGCCCACTATCGAAAATTAGGGTAAAATTGACCCATGGAAGACCAAAGGGTAGGCAGAAATGCTACTGGGGGCCAAAATTGTCCCATGAAGACCAAAGGGTAGCTAAAAATTAACGAAATTGTCCTATGGAAGACCAAAGGGTAGCCAGAATTAACGTGGGTCAAAAATGACCCACGGCTGATCAAAGGGTAGCCAAAAATACCGTGGGCTAAAAATGACCACGGTCGAAAAATTAGTGGGCGTGGGGCATGTAATGTAGGTAATATGTACAACGAAAGCTGCTGACGCAACAGCTTATAAATCTCTTCTTCGAAGGGTTGCTAAAAATTAGGGTTGACAAAGTTCCCCAAAAAAATTTTGCCAAAAAATTAGGTGGCCAAAAATTAGGGTTGCCAAAAATTAGTTGCTGAAATACTGGGGCCAAAATGACCCAAGTGGAAGATCAGTATTATCGAAAAAGGTCAAGGCCCAAAATGGTCAAGGTCAGGTAAAAATTCAATAAGGTCAGTAAAAAGGCACTGGCTCAAAAAAGGTCAAGCCCAAAAGGTCAAGCCCAAAAAGGGTCAAGGCAGGTTGAAAAAATTGGGCTCAAAAAGGTCAGGAGCAGGTAAAAATTCGTGCTTCCTTAACACCTCAACACGTCCGGAATCCCCTTCCTACTACTCATGCTCTAAAATCCTTTCCTGTACATTCGCCAGATTATGTACTTGGTCATTTGATCGTGCTTTCTTGGCTGTGAACCTTAGCCTCCTTTTTCTTTACTGCAATTTAAAAGCCTGCCATTAGGTGTACTCCAAACTATCTTGAAACCCGTACTGCTTCTCCTTCTGCCTTCACCCACCCAGATGCTATTATTGTCTGATAAAAATTTACAAAATCCAGAAAGCCGCAAGTCTCCAAACATTCAGACTCTCTCTTCGAGTTTGTTACAACCAGTTCTTCTAATGCGTAGATCGTAGTGTAGTAGTCTGATCTGTTTCAGACTATATTACAATTTACATTACTCTTTTAAATTTTCCAGTCGTATACCTCCTTCTTTGAGGAGAGTTCCTGCGATTCGTATTTCAGACAGGATCATTCTTTCTCCGTCCCACTCTCTCACCCAGACTTGACTGCTATGCTCAATCTGCATGAATTCAATTGGTACCTTGGAAATTACTGCCCCATTTATCTATTTTTGCAACTCCTTGTTTTGGACAATTTCGCGCTGCATATCGTAGCATGTCAGGCTTTAATTTGGTTTCTGGTTTCCAATTTTTCAAAACAGTGGGAAACTATATTTAAGGAAGTAAAATATTTTTTTAAATTTACGGAAATCAAATATATTTCTCTTCTCACTGTCTGTCATTACTTCAAACCAATTTAGCTTTTTCATTTCTATAATGGAGGTGGAAGTGCTAATCATATGTTTATCGCAAAACTCAAAATACCTTATTTTCTTAGATACATTCATCAGTGAGTTTGTCAAAGCTCATTAGTTCATCTTCTAGATCATCTGCAACGTTGACTGGTTTCAGCACAGTATCGTATGATCTGTTCAGTCTTCGACTCTGCATTCTTCGAATGGTAAAATCCTATGCGCGAAACGATGAACATAAGTCATTATATATTGAGTTTTCTTCTTCAACTGCACTGAGTTCTCTTGGTTCAGTTCGCAACGAAAAGCAAG
>JABUQX010080167.1:12500-30000 GCA_015478945.1 Trachelipus rathkii
GTTATTATATTATTATATATACATATTAGTTATTATATATATATATATATATATATTTATATATATATATATATATATTAGTTATATATATATATATCTTAGCCACTGAACCTCTATCCCATGTGAATTGGGGAGTTCATTACCTACCACAGTAGGTTCTAAGTCAGGGAAAATTGAGTTATATGTATTTTCCTAACCGAGTTGATTAGACGTGCGCACCTAGGTTGTTAGTAAGAGTTGCACGTGTGCACTATTTGTGTATTCACTGCGGACGTGGTTTCGAATCCAGACGGGCGGACCTGTTGCACGTGTGCGCTATATGTGTAGTCAATGTTATAGTGGACTCGAATCAGATGTGTTGGCTATGTATTCAGTGATGTGGTATTGAGACGTTAGTGTAATTCACTGCAGGCGCCGTGTAAACTCATTAAATATTACAGAAAATCTTCTACTGACGGCAATTTTTTGTCTCCGTTCAGGCTGCCGCATTTGAGGATTCGAACCAACGATCAAGCGAGAGGGAAAAACTACTATCCTTAAGCTAAGGAAAGTCTCGCTTTAATCCATGAAGCCACAGTGAACTTTCAAATATATACCGTATATATATATATATATATTATATATATATATATATATACACGTAATGAGTGTTAGTATATATATATAAAGATAGTATATATATATATATATATTATTATTATATATATATATATATATATATATATATATATATATATATATATGTTATATGTTATATATATATATGTTGTTATGTTATATATATATATATATATATATGTTATTATATATATATATATATATATATGATATATATATATATATACACGTAATGAGTGTTAGTCGCAAATTACGTAAATTACTCAAATTACGTAAAATATTTTCGTAATTTATTATTTTATCTAAATATTATTATTATTTATTATTATTATTATTATTATTATTGATTATTATTATTATTATTATTATTATTATTATTATTATTATTATTATTATTATTTATAGAATCCAACCTTCTTTTTATTTATCTCACCATAATTACAGTCATGATAATTTCGATGTTCGCTAATATTAAGCTTAATTATATATATATATATATATATATATATATACAGAAAGATATATATAAAGATATATATATATATATTAAGGTATTATTATATATATATATATATATATTATTATTACATATATATATATATATATATATATATTTATATATATATCACGAGTCGTAGGCAACTAGTTTCCGTAGATAAATGTTCCTGAGTGATATGTATTTATATTATCTTACCTTTCTATCATATTTACAGGTTAATATGCATAATCCCTCGTTTTATTATGCGTTTACTTAATATATATATATATATTATATAGAGTATATGTTGTTATATTATTATTATATAATAGTAAGATCTATATATAAATATATATACATTAGTATTAAAGATCAGGTGTATATATATATATATAAGAGTATATATATATATATATATATATATATATATATTATATATATATATATATATATAAATTGATTTCAGTGGAAAACTGTACATAGAGAGGCCACACATCGGTTCCTCGCTCGAGTTTTATGCCCTTCCTTTCAAGATGGACATGTGGATATGCCTGCCTGTTTTCGTCCTTGTCGCGGGTTCGAGCCTCGGAGGAGTCTTCAATTTAGAAGATATTAATTTCAGTTTCTAATATTAATGTCTAAATATCTTTGCACAATTTTTAAATTTAGTTCTAACGTAATACTGTGAAATAATAATATAATAATAATAATAATAATAATAATAATAATAAATAATAATAATAATAATAATGAAAATATTATTATTATTATTATTATTATTATTATTATTATTATTATTATTATTATTATTATTATTATTATTATTATTATTATTATTATTATTATTATTATTATTATTTCTCTTTTCCTTTCCTCTCCCTCTCTCTCCTCCTCTTATATATATATATATATTATATATATAATATATATAGGCCTTGCTAGGTATTATATAGTATAATATATATTCATATATATATAATAATATATATAATATATATATATATATTTATATAAATATATATATATTATATATATATATCTATATAGGCCCTGTTAGTTTAAGACTCCGTCAGTTTTGATTTTTTTTTTTTTGTTTTTTTTTTAACATATTGCTAGTATATGATATAGTAGTAGGGAGGGTATTCCGGACAACGGTCCATATTTGTACCACCGTGACCTTGACCTTTTTTGACCTTTTTTTGGGCGAAATTTTTACCTGACCTTGACCTTTTTTGGCCTTGACCTTTTTGGGCTTGACCTTTTTGGCAACCCTAATTTTCTGCATCCTAAATTTCTGACACACTAATTTTCTTGGCACCGCCTAAATTTTCTGGCACTCCCTAATTTTTAGCAACCCTTCGAAGAAGGGTTGCGCCAGACGGAGGCTTTGCCTCCGTCGTACGTATTACCCCCACCCATTTTACCCACCCCTAATTTTTTCGGCCATGGGTCAATTTTGACTCCCCACGGTATTTTTGATCTTCTTTTAGGGGCTTAGCCCTTTTGGTGATGTCTTACCTTGTTGTTTCGAAATCCGCAGCCACCGCAGGTTGCGAACGCCCGCCAGCACCGCCGCGTTTCTGCCGCCGCGTTTCCCATCCCACCTGAACCGTTGGTTCGCATCCGCGAGCCTTGTGTCCCGCCCGCCCGTATATTTATATATATATTATTATATATATAATATATATATATATTTATAATAATATAATATATATATATATATATATATATGATATATATATATATATATATCCTATACACACACCCACACACACACACACACCCGCAACCACGTGGTCGCTACTCACGAATTTTCACCATCCCTTCCATCTGTGCTTAAACTTCCTTACCACCTCAAGCCTTAACGTCTTCGCCGTTTCGCGTTCTATCCGTTCATAAATCAAAATATATACCCACCGAAAGGATACGAATACCCACCTCTCGGGCAAATTTAAGACCTTTAGTCCACACCTCTAAATGTGAGATCTGGTAATGAGATATTTTGAAATCAGGTCAATTTAGGCGTACCGTGGAAGCCTAATAATAATCAATAACAATAAATAAATTAATAATAATAATATAATAATATAATAAAATTAATAATAATAATATAATATAAAATAACAATTAACAATAACAATACATAACAATAAATAATAAAAACAATAAATAATATAATAAATAATAATAATAATAATAATAGATAATGATAATAATAATTAATGATAATAATAATAATAATATGATATTATATATATATATATATATATATATATATAATATATATATAATATAATTATATATATAGTGTTGTAGGTTATGTTTATATATTGTGTGTTATACTATATATAATATGAGAGACGAGATGAGAGAGAAGAGAGAGTTTAGAGAGTATATGATGATGAGGTAGAGAGAGAGAGAGAGAGAGAGAGAGAGAGAGAGAGGTTTCGTTTGGGCGGGACATTTCGACGTTTACGGCCACATTTGAGACGTATTTGAGACACTGAAAATTTTTTATTTTGAATCATTTTTATTTTGAATTTTTATTTATTTGAGTTGGATAATTAATGGTGGAGTCGGATTATCATTAAATATAACTTCTGGTATTGTTATAACATCTCTCATCCTGAGAATCACAAAGTGAAACTCGAACCGAAAAATCACGTGGCAGACGTCCGTGCTATTATTGTTTATCCTATTTAATATCCAAAGTTTTATTCATTTTTATTTGATTATTATCTTGCATTGTCCTTCGAATTAGCTAATTGTTTTTATTATTTTTAAATAATATACTTATTTAATAAACTTACGTTTTTTTTTTTTGGTTTTATTTTTATTTTTTATTTTTTGGTATGTAGGTTTCGTTCCGAGTTGTGTCGTAGTAGACTTGAGTCGTTGTCGTGTTGTTTTATTGTTCCAGTCAAGCGCATAGTAATGCCAGATCAGTGCGTGGGTGTGGTGTCATTGGTGTGTCGCAATGTCTACAAAGGCGGAGCGAGTTGTCGAGAGAGAGAGAGAGGAGGATGTAGATGTTATGTGGAGAGTGAGAGAGTTGAGAGGTGGGATGTAGAGAGAGTAGAGAGGGATTGAGAGAAGAGTATTGAGAGATGAGAGGAGAGATGAGGCTCAGTATAGTTATATATATTTATTGTATAATATGTTGTGTATAGGTATTATTATATAGTTTTTTTTATATGTGTTTTTTGATAGTATTATTATGTTGGATGTTTATTAGTTATTATTATGTTATAGGTGTTAGTTGTTTATTGTGTGTATAGTTTGTGGATTTAGAATGTGTTTAAAGTGTTAGTGTAAGAAGTGGTGAAATTATAGATTGTGTATTATATAATATATTAGTGTTTGAATCCTTTGGTTTGACCATGTATATTGTTCGGTCCTGTGACCTTTTGGTGTGCGGATACCCTATAGCCCAGCCTTACAACCTAGCCTAGTGTTGCATTCCTGCAAGCCTCTAACCTGACTTATACTTAACGCGTACTCATGACCTTAACTATACTATTGAACTATCAGCCTAACCTAGGCGTGTACACCTTACGATCCTAGCCTATGGTTATCATCCTATCTTATTCTCTAGTCCTTAGCCTCCACCCTCGCTTGAGCTCATCTCGCAGGTAACTGATGCCGTAAGCCTTGGGTATGGTTATCGGTTGGTGCTATACATGTGGAGGTCATGGTAGGTACCTGCCTGTGATGATCTTATCTCTAAAACTTATTTCCAATCCGTGGACCATTTTGGTGTTTGTGGTGTGTTTTGCACACGACACCATTCAGCTAATCACACCATCGTATTGTCGATCACAACACAGGTGTGGTTGTGTTTCGATGCATCTCATACACACTTATATTCTTTGAGTACATTCATCACACAGCGATCATCTTATACTTATCTACCATGCACAGTGGTTTGTTCACACACACTACTATCAGGCAGCACGACACATCGACTTGACTATTCATTGGCACGTAGTGACACTTATACACACATTTCACTCTGGTTTATTAACATCACATTCATATGTACACTTATACACAGCATTCATATGACGAGCTTTGGCATTTTACTCCATAGACACTGGTTACAATTTACATATATTACATCTGAGCGGTCACAACACACACACATTGTTGCAGCATATCATCACCCTGTTCATGTACACTTTACATTCACATTCACTGACGTACTTTTACTCTCACTCAGTAGTCACTTTACATCTGTACATTTACACTGTTATTGCCACGTTATGTAGAAGCCATCTACCCATTACTCTCTTTAGTTCTTTTCTCATGGTCAATTTTAGTCGGCTCACTCTAATTTTTGAGGTCTACTTTAAACATTTTTATTAAAAAACATTTTCGCGAGAACCTAAAACTGTAACTCATTACAGACTTCTTTTATATTTTACTTAGTACTTTTAATTTATAAATTTTTATAAAAATTGCATGTAAGAAGAAAAAAAACCAGAGTGTCTGATATATAAACATTTATTTTATTACTACAATTTACGAAATTTTATTAAAACAATACTTACAGACCTTAAAGCAGTAAATCAGTAAATTCAATAGAAGGTGTTACCTAAACACTAGGGGGATTAAGTATGCTTTTGTTTTACTGTTTTACTGCTTAACTCATGTTTTTATCTTGTGTTAACTCATGTGTTTACTGCTTTAGCTTATATTGTTTTAACTGCTTTAACTCACATATTTATTAACATGTACGATAATCCTTGAAAGCAGTAATATCAGTAAATCAATGAGGTGGTTACCTAACACCTATAGGGATTAGTATGTCGTTTGTTGGTTTTTACTGCTGTTACTGCTTTAACTTCTGCTTTATCTGCTTGTATACGTTTCTGCTTACCCGCTTTAACTCAATATTAACATTACATACCTAAAGCAAGTAAATCAGTAAATTCAATAGAGTGTTGTGAGTGCCTAACATCCTAGAGGATTAGTATGTCTTTGTTGTTTTCTTGCGTTTAATTTCTGGCTTTAACGTTTCGCGTTTAACTGCTTTAACTTTCTGTGCTTGTAAGTGCTTTAGACTTTCGTGCTTTACTGGCGTTTAACTCATATGTTTTACTGTTTTAACTCATATTATTTATAAGTCTATTTATGTTTTTGTTGTATTTATTTTGTTTTTATATCTTTTTTATTTATTTTTATTTATTTTATTTATTTTTATTTTATTATGTATTTATTTTTATTTATTGTTTATTTATTTTTTTTTATTTATTTTATTACTTTAGGTTGTATTTACTTCATGCTATTGTATTATTATTAGAACAACACAATTTACTTATATGACACTATACACAACATTCATATTGACACTTATAGGCTATACATCAGCACACACATTACTTATGTGTCATTCATTTACCCATAGACACTTACATTTACACTTATTACACATGCGGTCAACACAACACCAACACAACTGCACCCAACACACACACACTACACACACACATATGTGTTTGTGTGGCCATTTTGGTTTGTGCTACACACACAGCACACACTGCTTACACATCAGGATTTTGTACTTACACTTTGCACATCGTAGCAGTATGTTCTCGTAGCGACAGGCGCTATGAGTTTTACTTACACTCACACAGATTTAACTTACACTCACACCAGATTTACTTACATTACACTTACACACAACACACAACATCCACACAGATTACTTACACTCACACAGATAGAATTACTTACGCTCTGTGGTTGTTTTTATACACTTTATAAATAATGATCTAAACATTTTGTTTTTGGTTGTTTACAGTTTATAGAACCGTTCCATCAGCGGTATATTTTTGCTATCTTACTTATCTTGGGTTCAAATATAGCTTTAAAATTATTTCAAAAGTTTTCTGTAACTTCTATAATAAACAATCATTATCCCTGATACAAAGAAATTATTTATTAAGCTTGTTAGATTCACTTTTTGGTTTATAAATTTTATAACTATCAGGTTGTTTTAAAATAACTTTTACTTAAATAATTTAATGAAATTTAGTTGAAAACATATATTGTACGAACCTAAAAGAAAAATCAGTAAATCAGTAAGATCAGACCTAAGCACCGCCTCTACACAAAGCATGCCACGTTTGTTCTATGACTTACTGCTTTACATGCATCTTTGCTAATGTAAAAGGTATATGAAGATAACAAAATAAGTTCTTTCTCTGCTAACATAACATGTATTTTATTAAAATCATTCTAAGTTTTTATTTATAAATAACAATTATTCACTTACATTTATATTATTTCACTCGATGTTAACTAAAAATATTTCAAAGTTTTTTTTAAATAATTCGGATTTTCTTTATTATTATTATTATTATTTATCTATGTACGATGAACAATCCATCAAGGAAGAAAACACAACAAGCCCACAACCCTTACAGATACGAAGACTGACCTCTTTCTTCGTAAAATGTGTTGAAAAATAACTATCTTTAGGCCTAAATTAAGGATAACTTTTTGTATCCCGGGGGGATTTAAACCTAATTCCAGGTCAAAATAACATATTTCAAACTGACCTTTTCTGTAAAATGTGGTGCAATAACTACGGTTAGGTCCTAAATTTAGGCCTATAAGTTAGGATAAGCCTTTTCGTAGACGGCTAATTTAATCCTAATTTCAGGTCAAAAGGTAATTCCAGGATATTATGACATTTTTTATGGATATTCATGTGTTATTTATTTTATTTTTATAAAATATATTTCAAACTGAAACAGGCTGGATCGGTAAGATCCTTTAAGCAGGTAAGAAGGAAATGTTTCCTTACTTGTGATTGGTCGGAGTAGTTTTCCCTAGTTCATAAAGCATACCACCAGTGGCTCAGCTAAGTAGCCCCACCCGTCGAGAGTAGGCAGCCAACCCCGACGGCACCCGCTGGTGCGTCCCGCCGCGTCCCGCCGCCGCGTGCGCCCGCAGGCGCAATATTTCCGGGTTCGTATTCGCCCGCCGCGTGCGCCCGCAAGCGCAATATTTTCCGCGCGAATGAATATATATATAATATATATATATATATATATATAATATAAGAATTATATAAATATGATATATATATATATAAATAATTATATATATATATGTATATATATATATATTATAGTTTGTTGTGTGTGTGAGTGTATAGTGTGTCTATGTGTAAACGTAAGTTTGTCTGGTATGTTGTATGTGTGTCGTATGTGTGAATTTGAAGATATAGTGGTATGTGTTTGTATTAAGTGTAGAGTGTAAGTGTCTAAGTTAAGTGTACTGTTTATAAGATAATCATCAAGTATAGGTGGTATCAAAAGATGACCCCATTAAATGAGTGAGTCATTCAAAGATGGAACCACCAAAAGCTGAGGTACCAAAGCTAAGTTATTAAAGTTGAGGCATCACAGCTGAGGCATCAAAAGCTGCAGGTATCAAAGTTGAGGCATTAAAAGCTGAGGCATCAAAGTTAGCCATCAAAACTAAGGCATCAAAGTTGAGGCATCAAATATCGTGAGGCATCAAGTTGAGGCATCAAATATCGAGTGGGCGGGTGCGTATGTGTAAGTGTGTGTTGTGTATGTGTGTGTGTGTGTGTGTGTTGTGTGTGTGTGTGTGTGTGCGTAATGTGTGGTGCATGTGTGGGTTCCTAAATAAATCACAATAGCATGCAAGTAAATAACATCTAAGTTATATGATAATAAAAATAAATGTTTTAATAAATTATATCGTTATATGTGTAAGTGAGTGTGCGTGTGTGTGTGTGTGTGTGTGTGTGTGTGTAGTGTGTGGGTGTAGTGTGTTCTAAATAATAATAACAATAGGCATGAAGTATAATAATAAAAATAATGTTTTAATAAAAATATATATATATGTGTGTGGTGTGTGTTGTGTGGTGTGTGGTGTGTGTGTGTGTGTGTGTGGCGTGTGTTGTGTGTGTGGTGTGTATGTGTGTGTGTATGAATAATAAAAATAGGCCTGAAGTAAATAACACTAACGGCGGGCGAGTACGCGGAAATATTGCGCCTGCGGGCGCACGCGGCGGGCGGGGACGCGGCGGGACGCACCAGCGGGTGCGGGGGTGGCTGCCTTTGCGGGTGGGGCTCATGCTGAGCCCTGGTGGTTAGCTTATGAACTAGAGGATTACTCCGACCAATCACAAGAAAGGAAACATTTCCTTCTTACGTGCTTAAAGGCTCTTACCGATCCAGCATGTTTCAGGTTGAAAATATATTTAAAAGAATAATAATAACAATGATTCTTTTCTAGACTGGAATTACCTTTTGACCTGAAATTAATAGGATTAAATTAGCCCGTCTAGCGAAAAGGCTTATCCTAAATTTAAGGCCTAATTTAGGCTAACGTAGTTTATTGCACCACATGTTTACAGAAAAATTCAGTTTGAATATATTTTTGACGCTGGAATTAGGTTAAATACCCGGGATACAAAAAGGAGTTATCCTAAATTTAGGCCTATAAGTAGTTATTTTCAACACATTTTACAGAGAGAGGTTCGTTTCCGTATCTGTAAGGAGTGGTGGGTTGTTTGTGTGTTTCTCCTGATGGAGTTGGTTCAATTGTGATCATTATGTGATAATAATATTTAATTGGAATAATGGAAGAGAAAGAATTCTTCGATTAGGGTTTTTATAACGTGGGAAGTAACTTTTGGAAATTATTTTGTGAGGTTTAACGTTGTCTGAGTGAATTAAATTATTATTAATGTAAAGTGAATAGATTGTTATTTTTAAATAGAAGTAACTTGTAGTAATGATTTTGAAGTATATAGGTATACTAGTTGTTATGTTAGAGAGAAGAACTTATTTTGTTATTTGTATACTTATTACATGGCTAAAGATTGATGTAGGAAATGCGTAAGTCAAATAGAACAAACGTGGCATAGCTTGATGTAGAGGGGTGCAGGGTATGAATCTGTTAATTTTGATTTAATTCTGATTTTATTGGCCTTAAAGGTTACGTAATAAGTGATTGTGTTTTTTTTAATTGGTAAATTTCATAAAATTGTTTTGATGTGGTGAAATAGGTTCTATTGTAATAACTTTGTGATTGAGTGTTGATTTGGATGAGATTTTTGATAAACAAAATGTGATGTTATTAACGTTTAATATAGATATATTATATTTCTTTTGTTCTCAATTGGTGGTTTATATGATGATGTTGATTTATTATTTAGTTTTAAGAAACTTGAAATAATTTTAGCTTATAATTTGAAATGAGTAATTATAAGATTGTACGTGCTTGATTAATAATCTATATTGAGTAATGTTTAATAAAGTTATATCGTTATGTGTTAAGTAAATCCCTGCGTGTGTAAGTAAATCTATGTGTGATGTGTAAGTAATCTGTGTGTGTGTGTGGTGTTGGTGTAAGTGTGTGTAAGTAATCTGTGTGTGAGTTTTCAGTAAATCTGTTGTGAGTGTTAAGTAAAGTATTGCTTGTGTAAAGTAATTCTGTGTTGTGAGTGTAGAGTTGTGTGGTCAAATCTGTGTGTGATGTTGTGTGTGTGTGGTGTGTTGTGGTTGTGTGTTGTGTGTGGTGTGACTTTTGGCATATTGTGTAGATTAATGTAGTATATGTAAGGTGTCTTATGGTGGTATAAGTGGTAGAGTGACATTAGTGAATTTGTGTGTGTGTGTAATAAGTGTCAATAGTTGGAGTATTTGTGTGTATTGAGAGTGGTCATATGTGGGAATGTTGGTTGGCTAGAAGTAATAATAAGCGAATAGTTGGCATTGAAGATGTAGAATAACTGACTAATGTAGTAATTATAATATGAAAAATTAAAGTGGAATAGAAATGTAGTATGGTATTGAAATTAATAAGAAGATGTATTTATATAGATATATGTATAAATAAAATGAATTAAAATTATTTTTAAAGACGAAAACTGGTTCAGGATTGTTAAATTCAGCGTTGAAGAAACTTCCTTTTCCAGAAATGCATTTAAATTTACCTAATAATGTTGAATAGCATAAAGCAGAAAGTTAAAGCAATAAAGCAGAAAAGTTAAAGCAATAAAGCAGAAAGTTAAAGCAGTAAAGCAGTAAACAAAAGCATACTAATCCCTTAGGTGTTAGGTACCACCTGATTTACTATTTTACTGATTTACTGCTTAAGGTATGTAATGTATATTGAGTTATAAGCGGTAAATGCAGGAAAGTATAAGCAGTTATAGTCAGAAGAGTGTAAAGAGAGTTTATAAGCAGTAAGACGAACGCATCTAATCTCCTTTGTTTAGGGTTGTTAGGTAACATTCCTTCTATTTGGATGGTTACTGATTTTACTGCTTTAATAGGTATTAAATGTTAGATTGTTAAATGAGTGTTTGAGTTTTAATGAAGCAGTAACATATTAGAGCTAACGCAGTAAATCATGAGTTAGAGCAGTAAGAACAGAGTTAAAGCAGTAAAAACAGTAAACATAAAGCATAACATCCCCCTAGGTGTTAGGTTAACACTCTATTTGAATGTTACTGATTTATGCGTGCTTTAAGGTCCTGTAAAGTAATATGTTTTTAATAAATTTCGTAGCATTGTAGTAAAATAAAAATTGTTGTTTATATATGCAGGCAGCTGTTTCTGGGTTTTTTGGTTCTTCTTAAATTGGCTATATTTGGTTTTTGTATAAGTAGGATTGGTGATAGTTAATTTAAAAATTGTTTACGTTATGAGTGGTTTTTAATGGAATTTATGGTTTTAGGAAAGAGATTGGTCTGTATGAGTTGGGGGTGTGTTTGTGTATCAGTTTGTTAGGGGGGTTGCGGCGGTTAAATTTGTGATGGTGTGTGGTGTTTGTGTTAATGGAAAAGTTGTTTAAGTTGCCTAAAATTAAGGGTGGGCTAAAATTGGACCCAGGAGACCAAAGGGTTGGTCGTGTGTTTAATACGTGTGTATAAGTGTAAATGTAAGTGTATTAGTTTTGGTCTAGTGGGTGATGGTAAGTGTCATAGTGATGGTTATGTGTGTATAAGAGTGTAAGTGGGTGTGAGTGTATAGTGTGTGTGTGTGTTTGTGACCGCTCGTGTATAGAGTGTAATATGTAGAGTGTTCTATGTTGTGTACATATGCAAGTGTTTCATAAGTTGGGTGTTTTTGTGAAATGGTGTGTAGTGAAGTGTCATAGTGAATGTTGTGTATAAGTGAATGTGTGTATAAGTGTCTATGTGAATGTGTGTGTGTGTGTGTGTGTGTATAGTATAAAGTGTGTGTGTGTGTGTGTGTTGTGTTGTATAAGTATAAGTGTGTGTGTGTGTGTGTGGTGTGTGTGTGTCCACGAGGAAATAAGTTAGGATAGATCCATACAGGTCAGTTACCTACATGACCTCATGTTAGGGCAACAGATACCTACCAAAGGCTAGGCTTCAGTTACTGGATGAGCTCAAGGCGGGGTGGAGGCCTAGGTGCAGGTGTAGGATCAGGTGTAAGGTGTACGCTAGTGTAGGTGTGTAGGTTAAGGTTAGGTTGGTTGAGGTTAGGTTAGGTTAGGTATAGGTTAGGTAGGGTATAGTTATGTTAGTTAGTAGTTAGGGTTACGGGTGTCTTAGTTGTGTTAGGTGTGCATGGTTGAGTGCTAGGTGTATGGCTTGGTTGGATGTGGGTATGTGGGGGTGTATCCGGCAAGGTCAAGGCCGAAATATCATGGTCAATACAAGGTTTATGGATATATATATATAGTTATTAATTATTGGGACTGGTTATTGATATATTGATATTTATTATATTATATATAATATATATTATAGATATATGATTATATATGTTATATTGTGGTTATTAGTTATTGATATATGTAGTATGTGAGTATGAGGCAGTAGTTATGTATTATGTTTTTATATAGTGTATATATATATATAATGTTATATTATATTAGTATGGATGGTATAGGTGAGGTATGTTATAGTTATAATATAATTATGTTGGTTATCTGGTCGGTCTCTCTCTCTCGTTCTTTCTCTTGTCTCTTCTCTTCTGCGTTTCTGTTCTTCTCTCTCTGTTCTGTTCATCTCTCTCGTTCTCTGTCTTTCTCGTCTCGTCTCTCTCTGCTCGCTCGCTTTGGTAGATGCGCTATGGCGCATGTCTGGGTTATGGCTTGAACTGAATCAGGTAAAAAGAGAGTCTGTGTTACTGTCGCTTGGACTGTCCGAAACCTAATTACCTTAATAAATAAAAATTATTAATGAATTAAAACAAGCATACTGTTTGTCAAATTTATTAAAATGTAGATTAAAAATAATAAAAGATATATGTGAAAATATATTCAAATTGTAAAATTGTTAGTTTAGAAATTAGTATTCAAATAATGATGAATAAAATTTTTCGATATAAATATGGATAACAAAAATAGTCGGGTATCGGACGTCTGCCAAGCGTGATTTGTTTTCGGTTCGAGTTTCACTTTGTGATTCTCAGGATGAGAGAGTGTTTATAACAGAAATGTTATAAATGATAATAAAAAATAAAAATACCAATATATATTAAAATAATTCAAATATTAAAAGTTCCAATAAAAGATGTATTCAAATTGAATATAATTTTCAAGGTGTCGTCAAATACGTCCTAAAAAGTGTATTGAATGGCTGTCGGAAATGTCCCGTCAGTTAGGACGAGAACTGTCTGGCTCTGTTTTCGCCCTCTCTCTCTCTGGCTCTGTTGCTTCTTCTCGTCTCGGTCTCTGCTTTGGTGCTCGGTTCTCCGTTTCGTCTTCTCCTCTCTCTCGTCGTCGTCTGTCTCTCTCTCTTTTGTCTTCGTGTCTTTCTTCTTCTCATATTGGATTTTATTATTTATTATATATTATGTGTATGTATGTATATTGTAATAATTATTGATGATGATATATTAGGTATTTATATTATATATAGTTATGTATTGATAGTATTATATATATATATAATGTGTATTATGGTGTATATTTGTTAGTATTATTAATATGTGGTGTTATTAGTGTTGTATTTGTATTTTGTGGAGTATTTATATTAGTGTTATTGGTATTTATATTTATTATTATTTATGTGATGTGATTATTTTGTAGTGTGATGTGATTATTTATTTTGATTAGTTGTATGTTATTGATTATGTTGGATGTATATGTATTATTAGTTGATTGGTTAAGTTGTATTGTATTATTGATTTTAATTATTTGTTGATTATTGTGATGTATTGATTATTATATTTATTATTATTATTATTATTATTATTATTTGTTATTATTTTATTAGGCTTCCACGGTAACGCCTTAAATTGACCTGATTTCAAAATATCTCATTACCAGATCTCACATTTAGAGGTGTGGACTAAAGGTCTTAAATTTGCCCGAGAGGTGGGTATTCGTATCCTTTCGGTGGCTATATATTTTGATTTATGAACGGATAGAACGCGAAACGGCGAAGACGTTAAGGCTTGAGGTGGTAAGGAAGTTTAAGCACAGATGGAAGGGATGGTGAAAATTCGTGAGTAGCGACACGTTGGTTGCGGGTGGTGTGTGTGTGGTGGGTTGTGGTATAGGATATATATATATATATATATATATATATATATATAGTAATATATATATATATATATATATATATGTATATATTATATATATATATATATATATATATATATATATAATATTATATATATATATATATATATATTATATATATATTATATAAAATGCGACGGGCGGGCGGACACAAGGCTCGCGGATGGCGAAACCAACGTTCAGGTGGGCTGTGTAAACGCTCGTCGGCATGAGCGCGGACGGGCTGGCGGGCGGTTCGCACCTGCGGGTGCTGCGGATTCGAAACAACAAGGTTAAGATATATGATTCAGACTCTGGAGAGGTAGGTTGGCTTAATATACAGAAGAAAGAGAAGAAAATGAGAAGAGAAAAAGAACAAACGAAATGGATTATCAGAAGAGGCTGAAAGATCTTGAGAAGGTTGTACAGTAACATACTGATTGTTGTTTTTCACAGAATAACGTCGGAGAAGGCTTTGAGGGTAGATGAAGGAAATATTTGATGTTTCCAAGAACTAAATTTATTTTTCTGAAAAATATTTTAACTAAATCAAAATTATATTTCAAAATTTAAAATTAAAATTAATCTGCGATTTCTGCGGTGAAGCGAAAAAAGTTTTGAATTATGAACCTTTTGAGAATTTTGGATTATGAGAAATGCTTCAACGTATAATAAATTGATCAACTGAATATGTTTTTAGTATAGGATAATGTAAACTGGGTGTCGTGACGGCCCTCTCAGAATCCTGCTTCCAAATTTTTCTTGGGCTCAATAGATCGAGTGCTGCTTAACCAATATGGGTTTGCTTAGAGATTTGGAAACCTTCCCCTACAATCTGAAGTGATAATATTATAATTACTAGTGATAGTGTTTTTATTATTGAATAGTGTTTATTTTTAATTGGTGACAGTAATTATTAATTGGTATAGTGGTATTAATAGTTTTAATAGTGATAGTTTGGATGATGATATTGATAGTGATAAATATATGTAATAATTAGTAATAGTGGTGTTAATGTTAATTTATAAGTATTCATAATGGAATGATAGTTGGGCAAGTGATGGGAAATGATAGTATTGTAATGTTATATTAATGATAGTTTGTTGATAACCATAATGGTAAAATAATGGAATAATATTAAGTGATGTAAGTGATGGTAATGACAGTGAATATAAATATAACGGTTAGTATTGATAAGATAGTAAATATTAAATAATATTTAAATATTATATGTATATATATATGTGTTAAATTTACAATTTTTTTTTTTGTATTTATTATATTTATTTTATACAAAAGCAAAAGCCCGATAGCTCATGGGTAGAGCATCGCCAAACCAAAGCCGAAGGGTCCAGGGTTCGCAAAAAACTGGGTCGGGTGGGAGAAATGGTGAGCTTGTTTCTCTCCTTGGGGCTTGGCTCCGTCCTGCTCGGACGTTAAACGAAGTACACCTCCTCTTTGATTAGGGCTCTGCCCGTGAGTGACGGTGTTTATCCTCTGTAAAAAAAAAAAAAAAAAAAAAAAGACAACAAAAAGGGCAAAAACCCCAAAAGACACAATAAAAAATCACCGTGGGTGCAAAAATTGAACCCAATGGCCGAAAAAATTAGGTGGGTAAAAATGGGTGGGGGTACATACGTACGACGGAGGCCAATGCCATCGTCTGGCGCAACCCTTCTTCGAAGGGTTGCTAAAAATTAGGGGTGCCAGAAAATTAGGGGTGCCCCAGAAAATTAGGGGTGTCAGAAAATTAGGGGTGCCAGAAAATTAGGGTTGCCAAAAAAGGTCAAGCCCAAAAAGGTCAAGGCCAAAAAAGGTCAAGGTCAGGTAAAAATTTCGCCCAAAAAAAGGTCAAAAAAGGTCAAGGTCACGGTGGTACAAATATGGACCGTTGTCCGGAATACCCTCCCTACTACTGATACTAACAATGAATTTCAGTTGTGATTGACATGATTCAAAAGTTCGAAATATTTCTAAATAAGTATCGCCAAAATCACATTTACATATCAATAAAATTTTAAAAAAATGAAAATATCTCGAAAAGTACAACAAACACTTACAGAAAAACCAATTACATATTTGAAATCAGCGTATAAAGCTTAGTACAAAAATGTAAAAAACAAAAAAATAAAAAAAATAAAATATTTTTTCATAAATGAAATATCTCGAAAAGTACGACACCTACAGAAAAACCAATTACATATTTGGAATCAGCGTGTAAAGCTTATTACAAAAGTGTAAAAAACAAATAATAATAAAAAGATAAAATATAAAAAAAAAGTAAAAAAAAAATTAAGGGGGGCTCGAGCCGACGGGGGACAGAAGGGGGGGAACGTTTTCCATAACCCGCGTAAGGGGAGGGGCGGAGGAACCCCCGCGACCACCCAAATACCAAAGAGCGGGGTCCGGAGAGACCCTCCCCGGAGGGTGGGGAAATAGTCCTACCCTGTCGTTCCCCCGAAAGGCCGAGAGACCCCGACTCCTGCCATCTTTGCGGTTTACCCTTGGGTATTCCTTTAGTTAAAAAAAAGAAAAAAAAAAATTTAAACCTGACGGAGTCGTAAACGTAACTGGTCCTATAAAATTTTTGAATCATGTCCGTCACCCCTTAATTGACTGTTTAGGATCATATACTTAAAATAATATAAAAAAAAAAGAAAACAAAAAAAAAATCAAAAACTGACGGAGTCGTAAAACATAAACAGGTCTATATATAATATATATATATATAATATAATATATATATTTATATATAATATATATATAATATCTTATATATATATATATATATATATATATATATATATATATAATATATATATATATAATATAAATATATATATATTATATATATATATATAGGCTTTAGTCCTA
>JABUQX010080167.1:32500-35991 GCA_015478945.1 Trachelipus rathkii
ATAAGAAAACACAAAAAGAAATGTTCGACCTAACCCTTCAGAGTTTAAAAATTAATGGCGTTCAGATTTATATATAGATTTTTCCTTTGAAACGTTTTCAATAATAATGCTAATAATGAATACAAGCCACGTTAACCAATCTCGATTATTCCCAAATGGGTTTTCCTCGATATTTGTAAGTTAAATAAACGACAAATATCGATTTGAGGTCAGAAAGAATCTTAAGTTAATAGTTAATCCATATATATATATATATAATCATAAATATATATCTTATATATATATTAATATATATTATATATATATATATATATATATATATATATATATATAAATATATATATATATAATATATATAACTTTATATATATATATATAGTATTATATATATATATATATATTATATATATATATATATATATATATTATAATATATATATTTATATATATAATATATATATATATATATATTTCTTAAGGAATGCCTCCCTTGGGATCGTTTACCAGACATGCTTGGACCAAAAAGGTTGTTAAGAATAAGTGTTCAAGAAATCTTCCTCACACAGCCGCCCAGGGACTTTGAATACGTTTTAAAAGGTAATATAATATATATATATAATATAATATATAATATATATATTATATGTTTTTGAATATATATATATATATATATATATATATTCCAAAACATAACTGGTACGCGAAAAAGCGCGAGTCGATCCCGCAGAATTTTCTACTGTAAACCAGTAAAAACTGAAAACAGAAACTGACTTTTGCCTATAAATATATATATATATATATAATATAATATATATATATAAAATATATATATATATATATAATAATATATAATATAATATATATATATTTAGTAAGTTATGCTCCTCTTTGCTAACGAAGGAAAATCCAGTACTGCACTTGCCTTATAAAAGCCTTTTTTTTGAAGAATCAAGCCAAAATTGGGTTGAAAACCCGGAAAGAAATTTCTTCAAATCAAAATCGCTCCTTGGAGTTCCAGAAGAAATTCTCGATTCAAAGAACATGTTTAATTATTTGGTAAGTCTTCTTTAGTAAATTCAAGGATATTATTGTCTACGGTGGGATAGGGACAGGGTTTGACCCTGGTCCGGATCCTAGGTAGGAATTGCCTATAGGAGTTCCCCTTTTTTATAATCCTACGCTAGTGAGGTGTGAATTTTTAAAGAAATATAAAAGTAATTCAAGGAATATTTCAACTATATTTTTCCTTTATATAATATAAACTTAATATATAAAAAAAAACTTCCTTTTTACGTGCTTTATCCCCTTCTCAGAGGGTAACACGGGGGGGACTACAGAAAATCGAACTTAAAGGCCGGTTATCCCAAGCCTGTCACCACCACGTGTTCACAGCCGAGTTTTAATTCTTGCCCCCAGGAAGGTAAAACTCAGAATGCTACGCGGAGGATTGAACCAGCGTCCTCTCGCATGAGAGTCGCCGGACTTAATATAAAATATATATAGTTATTATAAATTATAGGAATTAAAATATATAAACATATTAATTATTTAGGATATAAATGTAAATTCCAACTTCCAAGCAGCACCGCCGAGTCGGAGTAGGATTCGGAGCCAAAGCAACTGAGCCTCAAGGTTTTGAGTGGAGCCAGGGTAAAAGAATTTCTTTGGGTGGAGCCGGAGCCAGGGCATAATTTTTTTGTGGGAAAAGCCGAAATTTTTTTTTATATAGTACAAAGAAGGATTCCTGAGACGGGGCCGGTGCAATATAATAAATTATTTGTCCATATATAATATATAATATATATATATATATATAATATATATATATATATATATATATATATATATATATATATATATATATATTATATATATATATATATATATATATATAAATAATATATATATAATTATATATATTTAATATATATATTGTGAGTCGGAGTTCGAGTCCGGACCGGTATTTTAAAAATAGTTGAGCCGGAAGTTCAGAGCCGAAACCAATATTCTGGCTCTTTCAGCCCGACTGCAAGGTCCTAGGACTGGTTAGGTCAGAGGTGCTATGTAAGGATATTGCAGACTAATTGAAGGAAACTAAAAGTTTTGGTCATATTATTATTATTATTAATTATTATTATTATATTATTTTATTATTATATTATATTATTATTATTAATTATTATTATTATATTTATATTATTAAATTATTATTATTATATTATTATTATTACAATATATATATATTAATGTGACCAGATTTCTTGTAGTTAAAAGGGAACATTCACTATAATATATATATATATTATATATTATATATATAATATATATATATATATATTTATTATATTATATATATTAATATATATATATATATATATAATAATATATATATATATATATATAGGTATGGTTAATTTAACAGACCGCTACCTGTTTGGAAAATATAATAATTATGTAACCCGAGATAATGAGTTCCAATTAATCAAATAACAAATTTAATTAACTCAACAACCCTCGGGTACAATAATTATTAAGATGGAAGGTGGTATAAAAAAATAGTTGATGTTATTTTCTTTATTAACGTTCTTTTTTATATTGTTGTTTTTTTTTTTATCAAAATAGATAATTTTTATTTTGTATAATAAATAAGGGTTGGGGTCCAACAGAACCCTTTCAAATATAAATTTTCGTGAATACTTAAATACCCATTACTATTATACATTATTTTTGAAACAGTTTGCAAAAGTGGGGACGTAATTATATGCATATTTCTTGACTAAGATCTTCTTTCACTGTCCTTATTAATTTATCTTTTATTTAATAATTATTCATACAAGAAAGATGCGGTATCAAAATGACAACTAAAAGATCTTATTATAAAAACATTAATTATAGTTTAACACCTTTAATTTTTCTTATACATAAAAAATAATATTTTAGCGTGTCAGGGGACCATGCCCTGACAACGACTTTTCGGCATTGAAACTTCCCCGGCTTGCCCTAACTAACTGCCTCCGGACGTCTTCTTCCATTGGCTGCAAGGATCGCCGGGAGAGAAAAGACTTCTTATTGGCTTTGTTTCAAGTTTAAATAATATAAACAAAACAGAAAATAACCCGTTTTGTGGGTAGTTAGAAAGATGGAAGCCATGTTACCGTACATAATAATACACAAAACGGTTGGAGCTTTGTTTTCTACTCTCCATAATAAAATTTTGCCCTCGTAAAGTATTCTAGAGCTTTATTAATTACAATTAAAGATTATAAATAGCATTGTTTATCCGTAAACGGTAGCCGTACAATATGTGGCCATCCCGCTAAGTCAAGACACCCATGCCCTTTCCAATTTCTAAAAAAAAATACATTTTTTTTTTTTTTTTTTTTTTTTTTTAAATTTTTTAAAGTCGGCCAAAAAATATTCCCGTAATTTATTCATTTTTAGCTACACTCTAACTTGTCTAAGGCCTACTCACTCGTGATGACGTCAGAGGA
>JABUQX010080168.1:0-22500 GCA_015478945.1 Trachelipus rathkii
GTGGTAAATTGGTGGGACACTACCCGGTTGAAAAGACATGTGGAAGGAAAGAGTTGGAATGATTTGGTCGATGATAAGGTCATTCGAGTATTAAAGGAAATGTTAGAGGAAGTGAAGGAAAGAGACCCAGTAAAAGGTTTTTGGAGGGTTTCGGATGAAGATAAGGGAGTAGTATGGTGTGATGCAAGCAATCTGGCCATAGGGGTGGCGTTGGAAATTGGGGGAAAGATTGTTGAAGACGGATCGTGGGTCAGAAAGAAGAACGACGTGGGTCATATTAACGTTGCAGAATTAGAAGCGGTTATTCGAGGAGTGAATTTGGCATTAAAGTGGGGTCTGAAAGAACTGGAAATTAAAACAGATTCGATGACGGTAGTCAATTGGTTAGGTTCAGCAATTACAATGGAAAGAAGAGTGAAAACAAGAGGCTCAGCAGAAATGCTAATCAAGAGAAGATTGGGGGTTCTAAGTCAGCTGATAATAGAGTTCGGGTTATCAGTGAGTGTGAAGTTTGTAAGATCAGAGATGAATAAAGCTGATAGTTTAACCAGAGTCAGGAAATCTTGGATGGGAATTTTCGAAGAAGGAGAGCAGAGGGAAGAGGAAATTGCTGCCGTCGCGAATATCGAAAAGGAAGTTAAGGATTTGCACGAAAAACATCATTTTGGGGTGAATAGAACTTTGTATCTGACGAAGATGGTTATACCGGAAGCCACGAGGAAAGTGGTGGAGAAATGCGTGAAGGATTGCAAAGCGTGCCAATCAATAGATCCTGCGCCAGTAAGGTTCGGGAAAGGGGAATTAGGAGTAAGCAGGAATTGGTGGAGGGTGGCGATCGATGTCACGCATTACAAAGGGAAGCACTACCTGTCAATTGTTGATTGCGGACCGAGCAGATTAGCAATTTGGAAAGTTTTGAATAATGAGACGGCAAGAGAAATCATTAGGAAGTTGGAGGAAGTGCTTGTGGAAAGGGGGCCAATGAAACAACTTATGATGGATAACGGTACGGCGTTCAGATCAACTGATGTAGAGAGGTTGTGTAAAAAATGGAATATTGAACGGGTCTTTAGAGCAGCAAACAGAGCAAGTGGCAATGCAATAGTAGAGAGAAATCACAGGACAATCAAGAGAATGGCAGAAAGGGGGGGAATTACCCCGGAGGAGGCAACGTTTTGGTACAATATGTCGCCAAAGAATGGATTAGAAGATAAGAGCGTCCCTCATAGGTCTATTTTCAAATATAGATGGGGCATCCACTTGAAAAAATGAAGTCTGTGGATTCTGGTAGAAGCGATTCAAGGTTCAAAATTGGAGAGGAGGTGTGGGTAAGACCTTGGCAAAATAAGTGTACAACGAGATGGATGAAAGGAAAGGTAACAAGAATAAATTCTAAATTTAATATAGATGTAGGGGGAATCCAGAGGCATATAATAGTGTGATGATTTGAAAATCATGGGGGCGTGTATTAGGAATATAGATATTAATAGATAATGAGCACCGCGGATTAATAATAAATTTTATGTTATGTATAATCATTCAATATTTATATAATTTATATTTGTCTTAATTAAAGCTTGAAACCTTGCTGGATCAAAGTTTTTTAATTCATATATATATATATATATATATATATATATATATATATATATTTATTTTTATAATATATATATATATATATATATATATATATATATATATATATATATATATATATATATATATATATATATATATATATATATATATATATATATATATATTTTCATATATATATATATATATATATATATATATATATATATATATATATATGTAAATATAGGAGGAGCATTGATGTAAGCATGACTTATGTCGAAAGAAAGCCCCCCCCTTACCGTCTACTTCTTATACCCTTAAGTGAGAACTCGTCGTAGTCAGAATATACACCCTAGGGTTTCACGAGATTACGACGGCCCTCACTGTGGTATCTCGTCAATGTGGGATTCTTCCCTGGGCCAGATCCACAACCATACCTGCCTTCACAAAACCTTCGCCATTCACTCCTGCCAAACTCGCACTCCTCTCCTTTATGCATTCCTTTATCACCTCAATCCACTTTTTCTTTGGTTTCCCAGCCGGTTGATTCCCAGCTCACTCACAGCTATATATCCGCTTAACCAACTGACTATCATCCATCCTTTCCATATGACCAAATCATCTCAATGTACTCAGTTTATTCTCTAATCTACGCCTTTCTTCACACCACACAACTCTCTAAAGCGTTCAATCCTCATTTATCAATTCTTCTCACACCTAGCACGCCCCTAAGATTGTCCATATGAACATATTATACCTTAGATCTATACCTTTTATTCCCGAACATAGTTTCACAAATACACATTAGCACAGATAACAACATACTTTCATGCAAAACCCTACCGCACCCAAGACTACTTCCTACCAATGACAACTTTCCTACTACACTCTGCATCATTCGTTCCATTTTCATCCAACACATATCCTAAATATTTAAACTCAGATACTTGTTCCAGCCGCTCAAGCTCACCATCTAACATAACTTCACACCGAGGACTGTCCTCACTTACAACAATAACCTTACTCTTTTCTACGTTTACTTTCAAACCCCTCCTTTTACACACCCTGCCAAATCTCTCTACCAATCCTCTCAAACTTTTTTCAGATTCGCCACACAAAATCATATCCACATAAAATAGGTAGGGCACCCTCCACTCTCTTCCATTCTCGATCATTCTAACACCAAGCCATGCCACCCCCACCTCTAGTTCTTTCATAACCCCACCCATATACAAATTGAATAATCCAGGAGACATAACACAATTTTTAACACAACCCTGTCTCACTCCGCTATTAACAATAAACCAATCACTTTCGACTCCACTTATTCCTACACACGCTTCACAAACGTCATACATACTTTTGATTCCATTCAAAAGCCTACCACCAACACACACCATATATCACTAACACCTGCCATAGAGCTTCCCTATTAATCCTGTCATACGAATGCTGCAAATCCATAAAAAATAAACACAATTTATTCTTCTTCTCCCTCATTTTCTCAATCATTTGTTTCAATGGAAAGATTTGATCCACACATTCTCTACTACTTCTAAACGAACCTTGTTTTTCCCAATCAGTCCTTCAGTCACTCGACACACTTCCTACCATTCTCATTTTCTCCCGACACCCCAAAGCCACCTGTTATACCATCCCATTTTTTAATCACATATCCAACCATTTACAGATACACATATATATATATATATATATATATATATATATATATATATATATATATATAAACATATATATATATATATATATATATATATATATATATATATATATATATATACAGGTATATATATAAAGGTTATGAAAGGATTTTTTTTTAAATTATATTCAAATTTATTTCAAAACTAATTGAGCTATGATTATCCATTTTTTTTTTTAACGAAATAAATACAAGATCGAAAAGGAAGGAACATACATGTGCTCTCTTAATTAACATGGCAATTTTTTTCAATAGTGTGAATAGAGTATTACTCAAAATTCCTTCTTAACCCTGACAACATCAAAATAATTTATACTTTGGAAACAAAAATGGATAAATGTCAAAAAACGATGCAAGAACTAATACAGCAACAGATGCATTATCTACATCCAACCTTATATTGTATCCAAATATCTGAAAGCTTTTACAAATATTAACAACACTGCCCCTATATCAACATCAACACCTGAGTGCACGGTTTCCAGTTTAAAGCGTCAGAAAAACTACCTCAGAAATTTAGTGAGGAAACGCCGTATAACAGGACTTACCTTACTTAATATTCCTAAAGATATAGAAGTTTATTCCGATTTATTCCCTTTTTTGCAAAAACCCCAATACCCAGAAAATAAGCCAACAATATATATATATATATATATATATATATATATATATATATATATATATATATATATATATATATATATATATATATATATATATATATATATATATATATATATATATATATATATATATATCTCACTATTTTTATTATATATATATATATATCTAAATATATATATATATAATATATATATATATAAATATATATATAGTATATATATATATATATATATATATATATATATATAGAAATTTATATATATATATATATATACATATATTATGATAATTCCTCACCCTCACAATCTTCATGAAACATATGAAATGTCTGAAATCAGCTGTAAATATGATCTGGACGTTGCCAGAGAAAGTCACATTAAAAGTGGAAGGAAATAGAAGAAAACAGAAGAGAAAGGTCGAGGAAAGAGAAAAAAAAAAAAACCCAGAAGTGTTCACCATCTGATTTGAAGAAACATTTTACCAAGTTAAAGAAGAATGAATTAGGGAATGGAGCAAGTATGTTTGAAGCAACGAAAATCTGTTAATAATATTTTACAATTTATTTTTTTATTTTTTTTGGTTGAAATAATGACGAAATATTAACTATTATAACTAAATATTATAACTACAAAATTATAACATTAATGGTATGTGACCGTATGTCGCATCAAAATGTCACAAATTAGTTCTTTTGAGAAAGTCACGTTACTTTCGAAATCAATTTAATAATGCACTATTTTCTTTCTTCAAACATACTCGAAAGAAATTGAATTTGGATTGAAAATTTCTTGGCATTCCTAGTCAATATGCCTATGTATACCTTTATATATAAGCCACCCTTCAAAATCCAACTGTACACATCGTGGTGAGGGGTATATTGTTTGGAGAAATACCAAGCAGGCTAACACGGCTCTGGTCTGGAAAAAGACCTGGCAACCTACTCCAGCTTTGAATTGAAACTACTTTAGGTGCAAAATTTTTGTATTCCACTTGGAAAATATTTGAACATTTAGAAGACAACGCGAATCTTTTTTCAATAAATCTAAGAAATAATCTGCGGTGATTATTAAATAAGCTGGTGCAAATTGCGTTGATCTAATAGATTTTCCAGAAGGTGGTTAGTAAGTGTTGAAAGAATGTTCCTCTGATGAAAGAAAATAGGATTCTTCAATGAAATTAGATGGTGCTGTTAAGACCAAAAGTTTATTTGACTTTAGTAACATTGTACAGAAACTGGATTTGATGTCAGATATGGCCATATAAAAGTTAATATGATGACAGCAACCCTAATTTCGATAAATTTGTGAGCACTTATTGCAGGAAGATGTTAAAACAAGCAATTCTAGTCTTAATTTTGGCGCCTAGAAGGAATAAATAAATGATGTATCCAAACATAAATGATGTTAGAGACATCTTTCTCGCATCTCCAATTAAGGTAGAGGTAATATAGGCCATATAGAAATATAAAATGTGAGCTATTCTCCTTTGGTTTAGCTTCGTCTTACTCAATCGTAAATTAAGTACACCCCCTCCTTGAATAGGGCTCTGCCGGTGAGCGATGCTGTTAACTGTAAAATAATAATAATAATAATAATAATAATAATAATAATAATAATAATAATAATAATAATAATAATAATAAAAACCATGAGAAAAACCCTGAAAAAGTTTATGAAGGCTCCAAATTTATTTATAACACTTATTTTTCATGGAGGTCCTTATCAATAACACCGACCGTAGTCGTTTTTTTTTAAACTTACATGAAATGGTTATAAATGACCATAATGAAGGATAAATGACCAAAAAGTCGTTTTCAAAATAGAATTTCTAATACTTAGCACATCAAATTTGTTATAAAGTTGCTGGATGATTTTTTAACAGGCTTATTTATGGTGTTAAAGAAATATATTTCTTTTACTACTATTCACGGGTTGATGGGTACGGTGGCTGGAGCCACCCGTAGACAAATGTTCGTGTGCCATGCGTTTGTATCGTCAAACTTGCTTATCTACAAATATGAAAATGGAGGATCTAATAACTTTTCCGGTGTCATTGGGAGACTTAATAACTTTTTTCAGGGTCATATATCGTTTTATTTTACGTTTTACCTTCTTTGCAGCTCATCTTCAAATATTTCATGAAAGGTTCATGAAAAACCGAAAGGGTGTGTTGTATAATTAATAAGGTCTATTATATATATATATATATATATATATATATATATATATATATATATATATATAGTATATATATATATATATATATATATATATATATATATATATTCATATAGGTTCACGAAGATCAACTCAATTGGGCTATGTTACTACAAAACCCTTCAGAAAATAAATAACTGCATAAAAACCTTACAGTTATTCTATGCTGTCATTATAATTAATATATAAGTTCTTTAAACAAAACCTAAATGCAACTAAATAATGCACATACGCTTACTTTGTAGCACACATTTAATTAAAAAAAATAAAGCTATGTCCAATATAATATAAGGCATTTAATTTATTAAGAGTGTTTTTCATTTAAAGTCTCCCTGAAAAGTTCTCCATTTATTTATTTTTTCTTCCATAATGAAAGCCAATGTTTTCATTTGAAATGTGAGCAATAATGAAGCTTGAGAGATAAAGTATATACATGTGGGAGAATAAGGAACAAAAAAAGTCATGAGAAGTTCGAGAGTGAGAATCAAAAGACAGACAAAGTAAGACGAAGACTCACAACAAGAAATAAGAGCAAGAAAGAAGAGATCATTTTCGCCTCAAGACAATCCAAGAAATCCTCGCGGTAATTTTCCTTCTAACAATGAAAGAAAATTTAATATTTACTTATTTATTTATTTATTTATTTATTTTAATGTATTTACTTTTATTATTTGTGTGAATGTTAGTTCTTGGCTACTTTTTAAACTACATCGCATACATGCTTGAGATGAACTTGACAGAAGACAAGACCTCTCAATTATTTTTGTGAATTTAAGAAGTAATTCTGTGTCACTACTTCCGCATAAATTTTCTAAAAAATATATGTAAATAAATAAATAAATATTTAATAAATAAACAAACAAATGCAGCTAATGAATATGTGGTTGTTCGAGAACCTTTCAGAAAACTTATGGCAAATTTATGTATATAAATGTACTCACAGACATACAAAATTAAAACAAAAAAAAGTACATATTTCTCTGCCCATCTCTCTTACCCCAGGGTCTAGGCTATGCTCATTCTTACATGCACAATACTGTTTAAGTTTTGAAACACACTTCCATTGACTTGGCTTGCACACACTCAGACACCGTGTTAGAGCGTTAGTCATGTCGGGATTTAATAAAAATATGGTAATGATTTCCCCTAACTCTAATGAATTCATGTGGCCCTCTCAACTATATATATATATATATATATATATATATATATATATATATATATATATATATATATATAGTATATATATATATATATATATACATATATATATATGTGTCTATATATAGTTATATATATATATATATATATATATATATATATATAATACGGTAAAATTATTTACTAACCAAACATATTTCTTTGATTCAACTAGAAACGGTTCTTTCAGTACCAATGAACGTTTTCAACACTCTTATTATTATTCATCAACGTGATCATTCGCGTGTGCGTCATAGATACAATGTGTGTGTAAGGAGAGTCAGATAAGACGGTTTGCGTCTAGTCCTTAATTATGATTATGATCTATGGGCACCCAGCCCCGGTTGTCTGTTTAAATAAACAGTGTAACATTTAATAAGATTCTCATAATGATTAGATTAACTTATACAAATTGGCAATTGAAAATTTGAACATTAATGATTAAGAATTAACCTACCCCAATTGGGACAATGCAGCGATTTTTTATTTAGACTTAGAGGACAGGAACGTAAGTTCTGTCTGTAACAAATAACCATTATTAAATAAGACATATAATAATAATAATAATAATAATAATAATAATAATAATAATAATAATAATAATAATAATAATAATAATAATAATAATAATAAATTAATAATAATGGTAATAATAAATATGAATAGCAATGACCTTTTCCTAATTTGTATATGTATAGAGTATCTAATCTTTGACTTTGAGAGAGAAATGCCTTTCTAAAACACCTGGTGTGCTATTCAGCAGCGCCTCCGCCTGCCATGGCCTATTCATCCAGGTGTTCTTAGTTAAAAGGGGGGCAAGAGTTAAATTCGGAAGAAGGCCAACACAACGCTCAACTATTTACTTTTCATAATAAGTCTAAAAATACCCTATTTTAAGATGCACTCTATGACCATTTACAAACAGATGAAATACGCATGAAGTCAATATATATATATATATATATATATATATATATATATATATATATATATATATATATTATATATATATATATATATATATATATATATATATATATATATATAGTATATAGTATATATATATATATATATAAGGAGTTATATATATATATATATATATATATATATAGCATGATATTATTATATATATATATATATATATATATATATATATTTGCATAGCCATGCATTGATGATTCTTTGGAGGTAGTATATGAATTCAGCACATGATTGAATAACAAATAGCTCAAACAAAATGAACAATTGAAAATAACGGCATTGATATTAATTTTTATGTAGAGGGCGATGGTTATCTCCTTTTTTAACATCCATATTGAGCTAATCTCCATAAATACTTTCAATTTTAATAGCTACAATGACCCTCACACGAGCCCGAAAGGCCGCAAAGAATGTTAGTTAGTCACTTGTTGGTTGGTTGGTCTATTTTACTTGCGACTGTAGGATATAATTCACGTTTTTAATTAATCTCCGCATAAAGAACTCTCAAGAGGACATTTGATCACACACACACAATGACGAGGAACCTTTAAACACTTATAATCAAAAGAGCAAAAATAAATACTTATTATGTATGATGCTTACGTATTGTACAAATTTTACTTTACGAATTAAAAAGTTCTTAGTGAACTATTATTATTATTATTATTATTATTATTATTATTATTATTATTATTATTATTATTATTATTATTATTATTATTATTATTATTATTATTATTATTATTTTTTTAACCACATGGTATATCTCAGTTCTTGTTTGTCAGTCTAAAAATATATTTAAAAAAAATGTTTTAAAACTGATTGTCTTGCAGTTCTTGAAACTGAAACAGTTTTTCCAAAGAAAGGCTGCAAATTCAAGCACCACACACACACACACATTAATATATATATATATAGTATATATATATATATATATATATATATATATATATATATATATATATATATATATATATATATATATATATATATATATATATATAATATTATTATAATACTTCAATATATTATTATTATTATTATTATTTTTGTTACATATATATATATTATATATCTACCCTCACCTTTACTTCAATTGAAGAAATGATTTAGTAGCCTTCATAACAAAATGCTCGTGAAAGAATGAGATGAATTTTATTAAAATGCAGAAATTGTGGATCTTGAAAGATGAGTGAGGAGAGCCGACACCGACTCCATTGCTTGTTCTCCTATTGTTTACCACTTCTGATTTAAAACATTCTAGTCAATCTATTACCATTCATTCTAAGCACGTGACCATACCAGTTCATTTTCATACCTCTTTCCATCAGACATTTCTCCTATCGGCATATATCCCTTATCATTACATTTCTAATTCTACCTTCTCTCTTCATTCCACAAATATTTCTTCATTCTTTCATTTCTAAAACCTCAATCCATTTTAGCTTTTAAAAAATGAGTGTGACCTCTATATAGGCCAGTTTAAACACCATACACCTTGAACCATCAGGGGTGGCACACTGGTAAATTCCATTTTTCCATAATTCTCAGGCTGCTTAATACTCTTTTCACCCTCAGTAACCCTATGGTCAATCTTCTTTCATGCCTCCGAAAGTCCCAATATCCGTTCCTAAGTATCTAAAACTGTTCTCTAAGCAGCTTCTCCCATTCACCTTCTTATGATTTCCAGCTCAGATTGACCTTCGTCGTCATTGAGTTTTGCGCTCAATTTTTATAACTTACTCGGAGAAGAATTTATTTATTACACTTTTCCTTGGCACACTTGTTCAAACTCAAGCACCAAATCAAGCATTTTTTCCTTTGTATCGGCAATCAACACAGAATCGTCGGCAAAAAAGACGCTTATTACTATTCAGATTCATATCAGCTTCTTTCCCAAATCTATCCATGTTCTTAACTACACTATCTATCCTTGTCTCTCAGACCCAATTCTATTTTAAACGTAAACTACTCCCTCTCCTTTCCTTCCTGTTAACTTGTTATAGCCTATATATACATACATATACATATATTATTATTATTATTATCATGTATTTAAATATGTGTATATGTAAGTATATACGCATGATTAAACTAGGGATGTACCGGATAGTATCGGTATCGGTATCGGTATCGGTAGTATCGGCCATTTTTGTGGTATCGGTATCGGTTAAAATGGCTGATACTTCTTCCGATACTTCTTACTTTTGGGTGAAAAATTATGAGAAACTTTGATTCAATAATAAATCTGATATAGATAGCTAGTACTAAGTTATGTTTTTTTTTCCTCGATTTCCTTTTTAACTTAGATTTTTAGCGTTTCTCCAACTTGGTCTTTAGCGCAAAATTTACCTATTTGGACAGCCATTATTATAATTTATACAGATTTATCTACTTTTTTAGTTGATCAATAGTATTTTTTTTTTACGCAATTTCGTGAGAGCGTGTGAGTGCGTGAGTGTTTTTAAACTTTCTGGATTATTCATATTTTAGATATTTGCTGTAAATAGGGTTTTATCGTTTTAAAATTTAGGTTTTAGCGTACGAATAAATTTTCCTCATTTCTCCTTTGGTTTTTGTCTATTTGTTTCTGTCTTTTTTTTTCATCAATGGCTTGCACTCTAACTCTGCATCCATGGAATACTACCTCTCTAACTCTAAACCTAATTTTATGCTCTTGTCTGAGACCCAGATGGCTAAGAATTCATCCTTCAACTCATTAATATATTCAACTATAACTTATTTAACCGATCTTGAAGGGTGGAGTATGTGCCTTTGTTAATATAAACATTCCTATAACACGTCTCGAGAATCTCGAATCTCCTAACTTCGATGTTCTGTGGCTTAAAATCTTTCTTCCTTCTACTACAATATTCTTATGCTTCTGCTACTGTTCTCCTAACAGAACAGATTTTCATGCCTTTTTTTGATTACCTTACTACTTCTCACGAGACTGTTATATCTTCTCATCCAAATACTGAGGTCCTCTATTTAGGGGATTTCAATGTACACAAAACTGAATTGTTGGGTTCCTCTCGTACTGATTTAGTTGGGAGGAAGCCGAATCATTCAGTATTCTCAACGATCTGGAGCAACTGATTAAATAACCTACACACATTCCGGATCGTCCCAACCGATTCTTGAACACACTTGACCTATGCTTCACCACTAGTCCTTCTCTCTATAAATACACCACCTTCGCTCCTATCGGTAAATCTGACCACAACCTTATATCACTTAATTTTTAGTACTTTTTCTCCAACATCTCATTCCTGCCCTATGCGGTTTTTCTGGCATTTTGATCGAGCCGATTGGGGGCTTTGTGCGTTGCTTCTACGCTAACTATAATTGAAGTGACTGTTTTGACTCTTAAGACGCTTCAGATCTCTGCCGATAAAGTGGGAACTGTAATTGTTATTGACGAGCAGGTTCATTCCTTCTGGACTACATTTTCTCCCTAAAATCCATGGTTGGATTGTGTTTAGTCTTTGTCCATTCTGGCTGGACACAGTACCTATAGGAGGCTGAAAATTTCTCGTTCTCCAATCACTCTTGCCAATTTTCATTCAGCCAGAAACGCTGCAGGGATACCGACTATCAAACAGAACTTTATCAAACGCAGAAATTTCCTGACCCTTTTGTCTCTTCTACTGACAAATCTCTGACCTCTTGCCAAAACATCTCTAACAACTGCAAATCATCCTTTCCTCCTCTTATTCGCCCTTACATCTGTTGTTAATACTCAAACTGAAAAAGGCCAATCATCTCTTGGCCTCCTATTTTCCTCTCTCTACCCTTGACGATTCTGGTATTCCTCTTCCTCCTCCTTCCTCCTTCACAGGTGTCCTATGCTTTTACCTGTCATTTCATTTGATCGGGTGCATGATCCATGAAACATATAATCATAAGGAAGGCAAAGGACTGGACTTCATTTCTCTTCGAGTTTTGAGGAAGTGTACTTCCGTTCTGATACTGACCCCTCGTTCAACTATATCTCTATGTCTAATCAATATCAGCACTTTCCCTCAGTGTTGTGCGTATGTCCAACCTATTCCAAAATGAGGCTGTTTGATCCTTCTAACTATCGCCCTATAGCCTTCACCTGTATTCTTTCTAAGATCTTTGAAACCCTTCTCAACTCACCTCTTAGATCATCTTTGAATCTTTCCTTCTTTCTCTGAAGACTATAATGGCTTTCGGTGCTCGAGATCTACTGGCGATATAATTCTCCTCTATTTAACAGATTTATGGGCCTCTTCGCCCTTAGGAACCATGGAAGACTTGTGGTGGCGCTTGACATATCCAAAGCATTTGACCGGTATGGCATCGTGCGTCACTGCTCTCGCCCTCCTTGAGTTTCCTTCTTTCTCTTGCTTACTTATTCAGCTTTCTTCAAACACCAATGTCGGCTGTTGCTGATGGGCGACTTTTTTTCTGTCAATAGTGCAGTGTTCCTCAGGGTCTCTGTTTTATCTCCATTTCCTTATTCTCCTGCTTTTCAATGATCTTCACCCGCACATCTAACTCTATCCTACTCATAACCGATGACTCTATCCTTCATTCTTCAACTCAAATCAATTCGTCTCTTTACTTCTAGAATTGCCTTCTCGTTCTTAATCTTCTGATTCTATTCTCGTTGATCCTAAATAGAATTTTGTGGTTAATGTCTCAAGCCATGAAATTTATCTTTAAAACTCCAACTTCTACAAATCTCAAGACACTTTTCCTATCTCTTTTCGACGGTTCTCTCCCCTCCTGTTGACAATATAAACATCCTTGCCTTAACATGAAAAAAATGTGTTGAAAACCTCAAATCACAGGTCATAGGGCGGCCTCAAAGAAATCGACTGGGAGTTCTGCTTAGAGTGGCGCGAGACTTTTTCCTCTTCCTCAGTTAATACTCCACCTATACAAGTGTTCCATCCGCCCTTTGCATGGAGGCAAGTACTGCTTGTCGATCTGTGGGGCGGGGCTCTGTCATCCGGCTTTTGATAGGGTTTGAGTCAGCGCCAAAAGACTTCTATAAACCGTCCTTGCACTTCTAGTTCACTTGGACTCCTTTATATTTGCGGCGCGATGTTGGTGCTTTTATCCTTTCTATAGGTGCCCAGTGTTCGAGGGAACCAGTCCACTGCAAAACACACTCATTTTATGACGCCTCGTAGCACAAGGTAAGCAATGGTCTAAGGAGTTTTGTGTTGATGTTAGTAACTCCAGACTGGTTCGTTGCGCTTCTTTCTTCCTGCCACCTCTGTTCTGTGGACTCCTTTCTTCCATCATCTGTGTTTCGTACTTAATCTCCCCTCACTTTAAAGCCTGCGTTCAGCAATATTTGCGCAATTTGCGTTAGATGGATTTTTTAGGCGTTCAACACCCACTCCTGAATAGGGTTCTGCCCGTGAGTTGTGACAACTGTAAAAAAAATAAATAAATAAAAGGTTCTAATAAGGAATCTTAAGCTAGTTGAAACCTCTTATTAAGAATACACTCTGACGGTGAACTACTCTCTAGAATGTATTGTAAATAGCATAAACGAAAAGCTTGCTCCGCGTGACAAAAAAAAAAAAAAAAAAAAAAAAAAAAAAAACACAGAGAAGTGGAAGCCCCCTTAACTGCAACCCCTGGCAACAGCACTGACAGTGCCGATGGTGGTTTTTCAGCAAATAAACCTACTGAAGATGAGGATTTGGATATGTTAGACTTTGATAAGTTCATGGCCGAAATTGCATTGACATCTCATTCACCTTCAAAGGAATCACACCAGGGAACCTCATCGTAAAAACTGAAGAGAGTCATCAAGGAGCAAAAATAATCAAGTTTGCAATCTGTGAAAGAGGATGAGGTCTCTGGTACGAAAACATGAGATGCCGCCTACAGAAGAGAATCCTTCCTGAAATGGGCCAAGGTTTCCATTATTATCAGTGCTTGCAAGCAAATAATTATCAGCCCCTCCCTCATCAGTCGAGAGCGAGCGTATTTTTAGTGTAGGTGGGAATGTAAACACCCCAAAAAGGAACAGGCTCTCGCCAGATACTAGTGAAAGCTTAATGTTTTTGCATCACAATTTGAGAATTTTTGAATTTGAGTATTGAATGATATCTATCTTAAAGGAGTATTTTATTATGTCATGCTTGAGTAATAGCGTTTTTTTATTTTAACTTTTCGGCTGATTAATTGAGGTCTCTTCTTTCATTATTTTTATTCTTCTTGTAAATTGTAATCATGTTAAAACATAAAAGCTAGTAGCTAAACTTTGTTAATACTTACTTGAAAATGGAAATGGAATATTTTTTAAATAAACACAAACATAAAAAAGTTATTAATATTATATTTGCAATTATTATTCCTTAAAAGGTACTATTTTAATTTATAAAATAACTATATACTTGGGCACAACCAAATATGAAATATAAAATGACTAAGTATTGTTTGTACAGGAATGCAATCTTGAGTTGCCTAGAAGTGCACAAATGTTATATCTTATTACTGTGTATTTGTTATAAATAAAGTATCGGTATCGGTATCGGTATCGGTATCGGCACCTAAAAAAATAGAGTATCGGTATCGGTATCGGTATCGGCCTCTTTTCTGGTATCAGTACATCCCTAATTAAAACCCTTTGTTGCTATTAGGAATATATTTTATATTTAAAACACATAAAACACAATTTGAAAAAACTTATATACATTTGCGAGCTTTCGTCATTGTAGTAACATGACCTTCTTCGAGCTTTGACAATTAAACAAGGCGAAAAACTTTCTTCTATGTGATTCTATTTAGTTCTGAGGAAGTTGGTCATCTAAGATATTTTTGTAGAATGCTGAACTCTTCATGATATTGTTCTGTATATAGTCTATAGTTTGATCCCCAGGGCGGCGGTTGAAATTTGGAAGATTGTATATGCAAAATGTTTCTGCAGATTTTCTGATTTGTGTGTTTGTAATATTACGAATGATGGACATGTTATTAATGTTAATGTGATGGTTGTTGTTAAGTCTATGGTGTGTTAAGGCAGATTTTCATTGTGCGTGATCATCTTAATGCTGTATCTTCTGCGTTTGAAATCTATGGTTTCACCGAAATAATGATTGTTGCAATTATTACAGGATTTTGTATATACATGGGGGGTCGTTTATTTTGATTTCGGGGTTTTAGTACAGTTTTTATATTAATAATGTTCGACATGAACCAGCTGTGTGGTGGGAGTAATTTTGCATGTCGACCCTTCTATCAAGCTATCGCTTTGAACCTCCCTTTCTAAAGTCTTCAAACGTATTTCACAGGGAAGATCTGGAAAACATCGTAATTCCTCTAATCCAATCTCTGACTAGTATAAATGAAAGGTTCTAATGTTGATCTTCCTTCTTCTCTGATTCTTGTCCCCGTTAGGCGGCATTTCGGTTAATCTTTTGCTATGGGGCTAGACTCGATAAAGTCTGGCACAAAAACTTTGATTTCTAAACTTCCTCTGCCGATATCTTTCCTTCTATGTGGCCTTCCCTCAGATTTCCCCTTTTCGGTCGTTCCCATAACAGCTGGTTTATACGCCAGTCCATGCTTTGCGGCCGTATTACAGTGGTGTTCCTCGCTGATCTGTCCTATCCCCAACTCTTTTTCTACTTTTCATCAATGCCCTTCTTCTCTCGATTACATCGTCTGCTATCCACTCCTATGCCGATGACTCAGCTCTTCATTCCTTCCACTGGGAGTCGACCCACTCAACAACAATTAACGCATGCCAGATGGTGCCTTGGAGCAGCTCTCACCTTTTGATCTTTCTCGTGTCTCCACAATTGAAGTAAAGAAAATATGGTTGAAAGCACTCAAAAAGATAGTTTCCTCATCTACCCATTAAATTACACTACATAACTTATATTATCTTTCGAAAACATACCAAACCTTTCTGATCTTGCTATTCTTGGAATTACCTTTTCTTGTGATCTTAATTATAAGGATTACCTTACTTCTCTTTCTAAACAAGCTTCAAAGAGGTTGGAGTTTTCTGAGGCACCTTCGGAACTTCTCACTTGCCCCAGTTGTTTGTTCAGTATAGGGGTGTTAGTTGTTCAGCCCTGTAGGAAGTTTGTATACAGGTGGTCTCACACACATAGTTTAGTGATAGGTTCAAGTCTAGGCTTTGACATCTTGTCAATAACTCTGCTGACCTTCTCACCCATCCTCCACCTATTCTAGTCGTCGAACTATTATTGCATTTCTCTTCTTATACTATTGCTTCTCAATGAACAGCTGCTCTTCTGAACTCTATAGTCGAATACCTCCTCTCGAGGAGGGCTGTGTTCTTTGACCTTCTACATATGCTCATCCCTAATGTCAATTCCCTGACCCCAGAATTAACGGTTATGCTCATTATTTCATATACTCCCCTGTAAAGTCAGAAACACTTCCTTTCTCCTATTTTCCAACTTCCTTTTACTTGCACACTTTGAAACGCCTTGTAGCGGAACATGTCGGACTTTGATTTAGCCTTGGATTCTGCTTCTGCCCAACTCCGGTGGGATTTAGTAGACCTCTGGCCTTTGCCCACCAGACGATATATATATATATATATATATATATATATATATATATATATATATATATATATATATATATATATATATATATATATATATATATATATATATATTATAACCATCCTTATTGGAAAGCTAGATTCCGAAATGGAATCGTCCTGATTTGTGAAGACTTAGTAAATATTTAAAACGGGAAAATAAAAGAAAAAAAGTGTTCCAATCTTAACCATTACTGTACATGCAAGAATGAGCGTAAGGGGTTAAGTGTGAGTGTCCGAAAGAGAAAGAATGAGATTGTGTCAAAAGACGTTGCGCGAGCTCTTCTCATGGATGGAGATTTGCGATTAGAAAGAGTTCAGAAGAAAAGTTTTAGATGTAATAACGATAATATAAGGAAAGTGTTGCAATAATTCAAAGGCAAAAATAGTCTGAAAAATCAGTGAGAGTGGGAATGTTGTTAATAAGGTGAAAAACCTTCGATTTCACCTTTTCAAGAAAGGTTGTCTGCTTATGTGAGTGGAACTACTCAAGATATGCGTTGCCTACTCCATAAAAGAACAAACAATTTCCAATATGGATCAAGCAACTGGGGTGATCTGAAGAAGTTTCGAAGAAGCTTCAGAACATCTAACCTTTTTGAAACCTGTTTAGTAGAGAAATAATGTGATATTTACAAGAAATATCACAGAAAAGGAATAACACAGTTAATGATTGATAAAGATCAGAGGTGAGTTGTTTCAAGACCATCCTCATAACAATTATAACATAGCATACGTCTCTCGAATTGGAAAAGTAACGAAGGGTTGAGTCATCAACATAAAAATAGAAAGGAGACAGTCGGTTGGTTAAACGGATGTATAGTGGTGAGAATGATGGGAATGGACCGGCTGGGAGACCGAAGAAATAGTGGATTGAGTGAGTAGAGGAATGCCTGAAGGAGAGGAATGTGAGTTTGGCAGAGGAGAGAAAAAAAGGTGTAAAATATGAATGTGTTTTATGAGGGGGTTTGATTATGGGATGAACCCTTCAACATTGACGAGATACCACTGTGAGGGGTCCGTCGCAGTCTTTTGAAACCCCAGGGTGGATTTTTCAGACTGTGGCGAGTTCTCACTTAAGGGTACAAAGGAAACGGTAATTAGGGGCTTTCTTTTCGACTTGCGTCATGTTCTTCTACTAGTTTTCTGTTTCTGTGTATGCTACGCACCTCTCCCCCAATCTATGGAAAGCTGGTGGATAAAATATATATATATATATATATATATATATATATATATATATATATATAGCATATATATATATATATATATATATATATATATATAGCAGAGCAGTATATATATATATATATATATATATATGCAATATTATTTTACAACTACCACCACGGGTTGGCCTTTTCAAGCGAGGGGTAGAAGATAAACATAGAAACCCACCAATCCCTTTAAAGGCTTAACGCGTAAATCTCTCAGGTGAGCGCAGACGTGGGCTTTAAGAGGGGAAGATTAAATACAGTTGGAAAAACAGAAGGAAGCAAGGAGTTCCAGCCAGAACAGTCTTTCTGGAAACAAAGAAGCACCACGACGAACAAGTCTGGGGTTTCAATACTCACGCAACATTCATACAGCAGCAAGCGCACTCCCAGGATACGAGGGCGACGCAAGGGTGGTGAAATGCAGGTCAGCTCCCCGAGCACTTGCCACCGTAGTACCTATAGAAAAGAGATAGTGTCCCTTCGTTACGTCGCTGGGATAGAGGGTCAAGGGAGTTGGAAAGTAAGGGACAGTTTATTAGTCTTTTAGCCTTAGACTCAACCCTATCCAATAGAAAGGTGGAGCCGGAGACCCCCCTCCCCAAATGTGAGAAGAATACTCCATACAAGGGAGAATAATGCCCTTATATAACTGGAGTAACTGTTCAGAGGAAAAAGTTCCCGCAACCTAAAACAGCTTCTTTGAGATCACCTTAGCAACCATTGTATTATGAGGTTTCCAAGACATTTATTGTTTGCCGAGTACCAAGAATGTTTATGTTGTTCGCAGGAGAGACGTTAAGAAAAAAATAGGGAAAGTTGGGAGGTGTTTTTGAGAGGGAGATGTGAAGAAGTTGAGTTTTTAAGAGTTGAACTTACAAGGTTGCGGCGACCTCACCTCGGAAAATACTATCCAGATCGGCAAGAATATAATCGGAAAGCTGAAGACGAGAGGCAGTTCTAGAAGGAGGAGCAGATTTGAAATTAGTGGAAGAATGGAGAGTTGAGTCATCGGCGTAAGAGTGAACAGAGTTAGAAGTACAGCTGAGACCGTTGAGAAAGTGGGAATAAAGTTGGAGATAAAAACAGAACCTTTATTTAACAATCTGAAAGGAAATGAGGAAGAGGACGCTCCATCAACGAGTGCTGATATGGAGCGATCGGAGAGAAAAAAAAACCAGACATGAGTAAGCAAAGAGAAGAGAAGAGGGAAACCCAAAGGAAGGGAGCGTAGAGAGCGACGTGCCATACCCGGTCAAAGCTTTGGATATGTCAAGCGCCACCACGCAAGACTTCATAGTCCCTGGGCGTAAGCAGAAGACACCACAACAAAGCTAGATAGGAAAGCGTCACCAGCGATCTCAACGTCGAAAGCCATACTGATGATCCAGGAAAGGAATGAGACTCCAGATGATACAGGAAATGAGAGTTAAGAAGAGTTTCTAAGATCTTAGATAGAATACACAAGTTGAGAGCCAGAAGCATAGTTTTAAGGATCAGAACGGCCACCTTTTTTCGGGATCGGTTGGAAAGCGCTCCAGCAGTGAGGAAAGTATTAGTGTTAAGAAATAGAGAGTAGAGTTGAACAAGGACAGGCCCAGTCAGGAAGCTAACATCCTCAAAACGTAGGGAATGCCATCTGGGCCACTTCAGAAATTTCTGAGAAAATTTTGAGGAGACCAGATTTCATGCACCCACCACAGATCACAAGGTAAAGGGGTAACAAACCTGAGAGGAGGAGAAGGAGTGAGGATATGAATGCCAGAATCGTCCAGAGTAGAATTAGATGAAAAAGGAGGCTGAAGAGATGGCCATTGGTTTTTATATATATATATATATATTATTATATATATATATATATATATATATATATATATATCATATATTTATATTTATATATATATATATATATATATATATATATATATATATATATGAGAAGTATATATATATAATATATATATATATAGAACAGATATATATATATATATATATATAGAAAGAGAGAGAGAGAGACAAGGAAGAGAAAGAAAGAGAGGAAAGAGAGAGAGAGAAGGAAAGAGAGAGAAAGAGAGAGGAGAGAGAGAAAGAGGAGGAGAAGAGAGAGAGAGTATGGAAGAAGGATGGAGATGGTGGAAGGAAGGAAGGAAGGATGGATTTGAATTGGAATGGAATGGAAAGTGGAGTGGAATGGAATGGAATGGAATGGAATGGAATGGAATGGAATGGAATGGAATGGAATGGAATGGAATGAAATGGTAAAGAGGTTAATATTTGCATTTGGCTTTGACAATGCCTGTTTCAGCCACAAATTTCCCAACAAAATAGTTTCACACACATCAGACTGAATATAAAAAAGAGCATATCATCTTTTGTTTCTTTTTATTTTAGTTTCAGCTCTGGTAAATCACAGAGTAAGAGGTTGACCCAACCCCTGAGGCAGACAACACCGCCTCCGACTCAAAGACACCGGTCAGGAAACTCGCCCAGAAGATCATTCAAACCAAAAAACTGTCCGCCAACAACCTCATGTTCTACCAACTTTATTACTAATATCATTCCCTCAAAGACTCGAGAGAGCATATATATATATATATATGAGCATATATATATATATATATATATATATATATATAGCATATATATATATATATATTTATATATATATATATATATATATATACATATATATATATATATATATATATATATATATATTATATATATATATATATATATATATATATATATATAAGTATATATATATATATATACCTATATATATATATATATATATATATATATATAAATTTTTTCATATCACTCCCTTCTAAGTGTTTCAAGAATATTTTCTTTACTTCCCTAGTATCATCACTGATTTCAATTGGACAGTGCTCTTATCTCATTTCCCTACGGCCTTCGCACTCTCATCCTTTTCCTGTTAACACTCCGGTTACAGTCTTGACCACTCTACCGACATTTGGAACACTATTCCTTCCCAGTTATGAATGACTGTCTTAATTATAAAAAAATAAAGTTTCTATACAGTTTCTTTCGTTTATGAGCACAAATTATAATTGAAGATGATGATATTTTATAATTATGTACAATCTGAGCTGAAAGTAGTTTTAAATTTCAGAGAAAGCGCGACAAATAAAAATAGACAAATAAATATTTTATGATAAGGTCAATACTTAAATAAAGCATGGAAATGATAAATAAAAGAAAATTAGTAGATCTGCTTTGAATTCTCTGAGATGAGAAACAAAAAATGTGGTGACTACTTTGCTACTAAAAAAATACGTATATATTCACACGGAAGCAGCATTAAAATTTTTTGCAGAGCTCAATGGAGTAAAGACTAACCAAGTTCAAAATAAGTGGGTAGGACGAACTTATCCACATTTTTGTCCGAAACTTCCTCCCCATATATGCAAAATGTGTTAGTCACACGTGAATAAGCGTTTGATATCATTCAACATCCGAAACATTACTAGCATCTGGATTCTACTTATAGAATGTTCAAAATAAAGTAACTCAAAAAATATAATATCTTTACGTAGGTAACGAGGCGGTTTGAAAGTTAGCTCTCTCAATTAAATCATTGCAAATTTTATCTCATCAAATTATGTTTGTTGTAAAGAAATTATGAACAGTAAAAAATTCCTAACACTTTTTATGATCTTTTAAGTGAAAAAATATGCAAAGAACATAAAGGATAAAAAAAACATTCGAAATTATCATAAAGTGCTTTTAACACTCTAACCTGCAAACGATAAGCTGTTCCTTATATATATATATATATATATATATATATATATATATATATATATATGTATTTATATATATATATTATATATAATATTATATTATATATATTTATACATTATATATATAATATATATATTATATATATATATATATATATATATATATATATATATATATATTATATATATATTATATATATATTATATATATATATATATATATAATATATATAATATAATATATTAGTGATGCAGGTAACATCCGCATCCGCAATCCACATAGTGATTTTAACTCTCCCGCATCCGCATCCGCCCTTTGCCCTGCGGATGTTTATTGTTCAAGATTTGATAAAGAATTTTATAAGGAAAATAACTTAAGATGAATCTGAAAAAGAAAATGAAAAATGAGTTGAAGGCAGTTCAAAAAACAGCTTGATATTCCATATCTTAATGTTATTAAAGACATTCCAACTCGTGAAATAAATAGTACACTTCATATGATGGAAAGAAGTATTGCTCAAAAACCTCTTTCTGGCTTCGTACGCCAGTTCGTATTCCAAAGTTAACATTAATATTAATATTGGGGAAAATGATCATATCACACTGCATTAAGCGATTGAAACCA
>JABUQX010080168.1:25000-27500 GCA_015478945.1 Trachelipus rathkii
GTTATATTTGTTAGATTTTAAAAAATTATTTGTATTTTATAGTGGTTTACATTGGTATTCAAAGTTCAAGAATGATAATGGGCGGTGGGCGATGAAAATAAATTGGGGATGCAAGTGGGCGTTCCTCAAAAAAAGGTTGGGAAACACTGATTTAGCAGTTAATGTCCATGTCTCGCTACCGTAGGTCATAACAGGTAGGATGAATTAATCAAATACTTTCCATTTTTAGACAAATGGGGAGATTAGTTTTAAAAATTAGGTTAAGCTTACCAAATGCTAGCCAACCAAGTTTCATTCTTCTTTCTATCTCTTTAACGGTGTCACCTTTCATTGAAACTCTTGACCGAAGTAAACGTAGTAATCAACTCACTCTAGTCTTTCTCCGGATACTATGCTATCTTGCGCTCTTGCAAACCTATTAAACATAACTTGGCTCTTCCTCAAATTCATTTTCAAACCAAAGGGTTCACCTTTCTGTTAAGATCATCTATGTGACGTTCAATTCTTCTGGGTCATGTGAGAAGAGTTCAATGTCATCCGCAAATCTTAGATGGCTTAAATAGGTTCCATTTATCTTCAAACCCTCCTAATCCCAATCAAGCTTTTCAAAAACTTCTTCCAGGCAGGCTGAGAACAGTATGGGCAAGATTGTGTCTCCTTGCCGTACTCCCTTCCCTTTTCAACATTTATTTGTATTTTATCATCATTAATGCAAACGTTCGAAGTTGCATTTCATAAAGGATGAAGTAACATGATATAACCTTGGTGTAAAGGAATTGAAATAGTGTGTCTGGTTATGTGAATATATATTTTTCCTTATCAAAAAGGCCAATCATAGTGTTAAAGTATAGTCGTTAAGTTTTCCTACAATTTGCTGTACTACTTGGATTTGATAGTACAAAAGCTACTCCTAAACCCAGCCTGCTCTTTAGGTTGAGCTTTATTTAATATTCTGCCTATTCTTTTTTGAATAATCTTGGTGAAAACTTTATAAATGACTGAGAGGCTGATCGGTCGATAATTCTTAAGGTCCTCGTGGGATCTCTTTTGGTGTAGTAGAATGACCTCAGCAGTTTTCCAAGAGTCAGGAATTTTTTGTTCTTTTAGACAATTTGAGAATAATTTCGCTAGGATTGTGTGTAAGGTTAGCATTTCAATGCAAATCTTATCATTTCCGGCTGATTTACCATTTTTCATCGATTTTATAAAGTTTGATACCTCTTCTACTAATACATCAGGCATTTCATCATTTGCTAGTAATGTTATTTTTTTATTGATCCTAGTTCTTATACAAATTAGAGTAAAATTCTCCAACTCTTGCCAGTATTTCTTGACGTGTTCTACATGTAGAGCCATCTTCACGCTTTAAAGCAAAAACTTGCTTTTCCTATTGAACATCATACGTTTCGCTATTTTAATACTCTTGTTTTCTTCTAGTGTCTTTTGAACAGGACTCATGTTGAACTGCGAGTTTCCTCTTGCATGTATTTCCTTATGGTCTTGCATAGTTTTACATATTCAATTTTGTTGAGACATTTTCTGTATGATTCACTGTTCGTCGTTTCTTCAAGGTTAGATTTGTTTTAGGGTATTGTGACTGCTTATTTTGTCTTATCGGTAGGACTACTGACATGGCACAGTCAACTATGCTCTTTACAATTTCTTCCTTTTGACTTGTTATGTCTTTGCCTTCTAGGACGTCTCATAATACGTCAAACCAATTTGCTAAGCTTAGCTCAAAACTGCTAGTTCTTTTAAGGAGTTTCTCAGTATTTGCCTTCCGATTTTTAGGAAGTCTTATCATTTTCCTACGTTCTTTGTGGCAATCAATCGTCACCCTAGCTCTCACTATCCTATGGTCAATTCCGACATTAAAGCGATTGAGGACAGTGCAGTAGCAGATTATTTCTCTATTATTTGACATAATATAATCCATCTCACTTGCGCATCCCCCTGGGCTCTTTCGTGCATAATGAATTTAGTATGTATAGACCCTGTCCTTCTGTAAAATTGACTAACCCATCTCCTCTATCATCCAGCTCACCACTATATATATATATATATATATATATATATATATATATAATATTATATATATATATATATATATATATATATATATATATATATATATATAATTTATATAATAGTATATTATATACTAGAGAAGATAAATAGCTTAAGAACGCTAGGGATATATTAGAATAAATATGCTAGAGAGGTTAGTATCAGGAATTCAGCAGAAGAAATTTTCTAAATATTTTTGTAAAGAATATTATTAGATAAAAATATTTATTACAAAGTCATACATAAGCTTTCGACCGAATCGTGGTCCTCGTTCAGATGTGTTGTAACATATAATGAAATATAATAGAATAAAATTAATATCAAAATAAGTTTTCAAGAATGTTTTTGTTTTCAAATTTTAAAAAAATGGTGAGAATTTAATGTTTTTAAATGGATCTATATTAATGTTATACATTTTTTGTAATGTTAAATA
>JABUQX010080168.1:32500-37500 GCA_015478945.1 Trachelipus rathkii
CTTAGATACCCTCCTGCCCTCTAACTGCAAAAAGTCATCGCAAATCTTACCAGCACCTGACTGCTGTACTTCTCAGGACCTACGTGATTCCCAAGATGACTTCCCAGTAGGAACCTTTGATACACCCCTCTGTGATGAATCAATGAGGAGTGTATTCAGTGGCAGAGTCGATTAGGAAGTGGGTACTTGTGTGTTGTGCTTGTGTAACAAAATTTGTTTATATTTATTTATTTTCACAGAAATATTTATTAGGACATTATTTGCTTGTTTTGAAGTTTTATTTCGGGGGAATGAAACATTAATATTTTGAATAAGTAATATGGGTAAAACCCATGATAGACGATTCGAAAGATTTCGGAGATTAATGCTTTCACTGACACAAATCAATTCGAATCAAGAAATTTCACAAAGATTAGACTTTTCTGAGAGATCTGTGATAAGTGTCAAAATGAAAGTTGACGCAGACCAAGTATTAAACATATCAGAAAAAGAATGAATGTGGCAGAAAACCAATATTTATTCTTAGATCAGAGTATTGCTTGAAGATCACTGTGTTGGAGAGAACAAGTTTGCTAACCACCAAGGAAATTCCAGTTTCAAACCTGAAAATGAAGCAATAAACGTTTCATTAACCTTCACAGACTCCCAGAAATCACACTTAAAGGTCCAGACCTAGATCGGAAGGCAGAAATTAAATATTCCTATTCAGGCTAATAGTTCCAGTGAGTTAAAGATCTTAGAAATCGTACATTGGACTTCTGGAAATCGATAAATAGGTACTTTCCTCACAATAACTCCCTGTTCTGAATTAAAATTGAATCTTAAGCAGCATCATAACTCATAGTCTTTCACTCCATTTCAAGGGTGTTTAAGCGATGAGAGCACATTTGGAAATTTGGCCAGGAAATATCGGTACCTGGCAAGTTCACCGACAAATAATTCAATCGACATACATATTTTAAGCAGGCTGGCATATATTATATTATATATATATATATATACATGATATATAATATATATATATATATTATATATATATAATTATATAATATATATATTATATATATATATATATATATATATACTAATATATATATATATGGTGTGTGTGTGTGTTGTTAGGTTAGGTCAGATTGTATGTCTTAATGAATTGTGAAGGACGGTGAATTGTAGATGTCGGTGAAATCGCCGCAATCCAGAAATAAATTTGCAGGAAGGCGCCCTTATGAGAAATATCATCAATATAGTGCTAAAAGTTCTGTGAAAATTCCACAAGGGTCATGATTTTGTCTATCCTCAGTAATAAAAGCAGTGTGTCTTTATGTGGCTAATAGCACAGTGCGGTAAGTTCAATACAAAGATATTCTGAGGAAAAAAGTCTCTACCTCGGCTAATGAGAATGGTCCGAACAGAGAGTCGTTTCTAATTATACGAACTAAAAAAGCACCCTGATACACAGCACGATCAGCGAAATACGTTTTACAGGAAAATAACATCCCTCATTTACCTTGGCCTGGAAATTCTCTTGATATGAATAAGATAGTAATCGTATGGGAGTTGAAAAATAAGGAAATAGCAAAAGAGGTGATTCAGATTACCACAAAAAACTAAGCTCATAGAGAATATAATTCAGGTATGGGATCATCACCTAGAGATGCAGGAGAATAAATAATAACCATCCCAACGAGAATTGAGGATTTAACTGCAGCCAAAGGTGGTTTAACATATTAATAGTAAAAAACATTTCACCAGTAAGGTGTTTTATTTTCTTTTCTATTTCAAGGAACAATAATAAATATTATTATAAATATCACTAAAAATATGTTTTAATTAATTGTAAATATGAAAGAATATTAAGAACATTATTGTATCACAAAAATGGTTCTTTTGTGCCATCCAGAACGAATTTACCAAAAATTAAACGTCTAACTACCTAGCTCAATAGGCAACAATATTTTGGTAACTTAGATGAAAACGTGTTTCATTATGTTTTTTTTTTTTTTTTTTTTTTTTTTTTTTTTTTTTTTGCGTGTTAGAAAACGGATATGGACTTGGAAAGTTTCCATAACATACCATTTTTGTTATTTTTAATTCCTAAAGCTCTATATATTGGTGCTTTTGGTGATTTTGTGACAACTCAACGTTCCAATTTGGTAACTCTTGACGCACATTTAAGGCAACCCTCAGTATGTGTTTTGATCTTGAAATAGTCATTTCAACGCTTATGTGCTCAGTTTTCTTGTTCTATTGTTGAAATGAAGAAATTCAGTCGCCGTTCTCGTGTTAATTTACCTGATAATTGTTGCACTGAGCTTGGACAATTTGTAATAAAGTATCAGCGTATAGTACAACGACAAAAATATTGAAAACTGTTCATTTTTTATTTCTTTGGTTTTTAGGTCTGCGACATCGTGCGTTAAAAAACATGTTATGATATCCTAATTGAATGGTTAAACGTTAAAGGGAAAAAGAAAGTGCATGCAGTTCGCTATGCCAACGATTTGGTGCAAACCTAATAGTCACTGGAAGATTGTTATTTCTATCTTACACACACTACAGGGATTTCCAAAAAAGAAAAATAACAAACACAATATCCAAAGTGTTATAGAGTTATTCGGCCAGTTGCACATAGTGAAACGCTATAACACTTTGAATACTGTGTTTGTTATTTTTCTTTTTGGAAATCCCTGCAGTGTGGGTAAGATAGAAATAACAATCTTCCAGTGACTATTAGGTTTTAGCGAACTGCATGCACTTTCTTTCTCCCTTTAACCATTCAATTAGAATATCATAACATGTTTTTTAACGCACGATGTCGCAGACCTAAAAACCAAAGAAATAAAAAATGCAGTTTTCAATATTTTTGTCGTTGTACTATTCGCTGATACTTTATTACAAATTGTCCAAGCTCAGTGCAACAATTATCAGGTAAATTAACACGAGAACGGCGACTGAATTTCTTCATTTCAACAATAGAACAAGAAAACTGAGCACATAAGCGTTGAAATGACTATTTCAAGATCAAAATACATACTGAGGGTTGCCGTTTTTGTGCGTCAAGAGTTACCAAACTGGAACATTCAGTTGTTGCAAAATCACCAAAAGCACCAATATATAGAGCTTTAGGGATTAAAAATAACAAAAATGGTAGGTTATGGAAACTTTCCAAGTCCATATCCGTTTTCTACGCCAAAAAAAAAAAAAAAAAAAAAAAAAAATATAATAAAAGTACTTCTAAGTTATTACAAAAAATTGTTGCCTATTGAGCTAGGTAGTTAGACGTTTAATTTTTGGTAAATTCGTTCTGGATGGCACAAAAGAACCATTTTTGTGATACAATAATGTTCTTAATATTCTTTCATATTTACAATTAATTAAAACATATTTTTAATGATATTTATAAAATATTTATTATTGTTCTTGAAATAGAAAAGAAAATATAAACACCTTACTGGTGAAATGTTTTTTACTATTAATATGTTAAACCACCTTTGGCTGCAGTTAAATCCTCAATTCTCGTTGGGATGGTTATTATTTATTCTCCTGCATCTCTAGGTGATGATCCCATACCTGAATTATATTCTCTATGAGTTTAGTTTTTTGTGGTAATCTGAATCACCTCTTTTGCTATTTTCTTATTTTTCATACTCCCAATACGATTACTATCTATCATATCAAAGAGAATTTTCCAGGCCACAAGGTAAATGAGGGATGTTATTTTCCTGTAAAACGTATTTCGCTGATCGTGCTGTATGTCAGGGTCCTTTAGTTCGTATAATTATAAACGACTTTCTGTTCGGACCATTCTCATTAGCCGAGGTAGAGACTTTTTTCCTCAGAATATCTTTGTATTGAACTTACCGCACTTGTGCTATTAGCCACAATAAAGACACACTGCTTTTATTACTGAGGATAGACAAAATCATGACCCTTGTGGAATTTTTCAACAGAACTTTTAAGCACTATACTGAATGATAGTATAGTTCTCATAAGGGCGCCTTCCTGCAAATTTTAATTTCTTGATTGCGGCGAGTTCACCGACATCTACAATTCACCGTCCTTCACAATTCATTAAGACATACAATCTGACCAACCTTAACACACACACACACACACATATATATATATAATATATATATATATATAATGATAGTATAGATATATAATATATATATATATATATATATATATATTATATATATATATATATATATATAGTATATTATAATATATTAATATATATGAAATTAAGATTGTGCATGTCGATGAATTATTGTCGGAAGAACGTGCCAGGTACCGATATGATTTCTGGCCAATTTCAAGTTGCTCGTTCATCGCTTAAACACCCTTGAAATGGAGTGAAAGACTATGAGTTATGATGCTGCTTAAGATTCAATTTTAATTCAGAACAGGGACTTATTGTGAGGAAAGTACCTATTAATCGATTTCCAGAAGTCCAATGTACGATTTCTAAGATCTTTAACTGACTGGAACTATTAGCCTGAATAGGAATATTTAATTTCTGCTTCCGATCTAGTCTGTGGACCTTTAAGTTCATTTCTGGGAGTCTGTGAAGGTATGAACGTTATTGCTTTCATTTCAGGTTTGAACTGAATTTCCTTGGTGGTAGCAAATTGTTCTTCAACACAAGTGATCTTCAAGCAATACTCTGATCTAAGAATAAATATTGGTTTTCTGCCACATTCATTCTTTTTCTGATATGCTTAATACTTGGTCTGCGTCAACTTTCATTTTGACACTTATCACAGATCTCTCAGAAAAGTCTAATTTTTGTGAAATTTCTTGATTCGAATTGATTTGTGTCAGTGAAAGCATTAATCTCCGAAATCTTTCGAATCGTCTATCATAGGATTTCCCCATATTACTTATTTAAAATATTAATGTTTCATTCCCCCGAAATAAAACTTCAAAACAAGCAAATAATGTCCTAATAAATATTTCTGTGAAAATAAATAAATATAAACAAATTTTGTTACACA
>JABUQX010080169.1:2500-5000 GCA_015478945.1 Trachelipus rathkii
TATACTAATATATATATATCATATATATATATATATTTATAATATAGTATATATAAGATACGTATATATATAGTATTATATAATATATATGATTATATATATATATATATATTATATATATATATATATATATATATATTATATAGTGAGTGATTATATATATATATATATTATATATATATATAAATTTGAAATTATTTTAAATTTCACTTGTTATTTCGTCTACTCATGCTTGATTATTGTGTTTATATTTATACTCAGAATGTATTTCTTTTCAAGAGATTATAATAATAATAGTTGAAACATAGTAATATAATAACAGAAATAATAATAATAATAATAATACATATTAAAATAATAATAATAATAATAACTAATAATTAATAATAATAATAATAATAATTAATTAATAATAATAATTATATAATATAATAATCAATAATAAAATAATCAATTACATAAAATCATATAATAATAATAATAATAATAATAATTAATAATAATAATAATAATAATAATAATAATAATAATAATAATAATAATAATAATAATAATAATAATAATAATAATAATAATAATAATAATAATAATAATAATAATAATAATAATAATAATAATAATAATAATTAAATAATAATAATAATAATAATATTTAATAATAATAATAATAAAAATAATAATAATAATATAATAATAAGTTAATAATTTAATAAGTAATGATAAATACATAACAACATTGTTAACCTTCAAGTAAGTGCGTCCGGACTTCGCTCACGGATTACCCCCTCCATCAGGGTCACTTAGTTCGCAACAACCATCCTGTTCACCGTGGACATGGAAAGGCAAGGTAACTTTTGATAAATCATTAAAGTTTGACAAACTTCTAGAGAAGAGAGAGGAAAAATTAAACATAATTGTCAAGGAACATGTTAAGTCAGATAAAGTGTAAATGTAAGAAGCTAATACACATCGAGACGAGTGTCCTCATATTTTGTTACCCGTGGTCATTGTTCGGAGGATTACAAAAGTTATGTTGTGTATCGATTTACTTGCAAATAAGTGGATGTAATTCCTCTTATGTGGGAAACACAACTAACACTTTAAGAACCCGAATTATGCAACACAGGTATAAACCCAGTAAAATATGGGAGCATTACACGACGGAACACAAATCCCCCTCCTACAGTTGAAATTGCTAGTTGCTTTAAAATCTTATTTCAAGTTAATAATTTCAGCTATCTTCGTATTGTAGAATCTCTTTTTATTAAAAAACTTAAGCCAGACATCAATGTGAAGTTTAATGAAATGAATGAATGCTTGGATGCTTTTTGAATATTTGAGTGTTTTGCAGATACACCTAACATCCATGATAATAGCTGTATTTCCAAAGTAATTTAAGCTTTATTGATTTTTCATCGAAATTATTTTTTTTTTAAACTTTACAATTAATGTAAAATAATTTTAGATTTTTTACATTTAGAAATTTATTTTTCTAAACTGCATTATAAATAGTTAGTTAACCTTGATCATGCCTGAAGTATTCAGGTGAAATATTGGTACAATATTAAAGGCTTTAACTTCTTTTTATACTAGAATAGTCGTTAATAAATTTTCTTCTGAAAATAAAGAACTATTTAAAAAAATAGAAAGAACTTGTATATAATAATAATAATAATAATAATAATAATAATAATAATAATAATAATAATAATAATAATAATAATAATAATAATAATAATAATAATAATAATAATAATAATAATAATAATAATAATAATAATAATAATAATAATGAGGTTGTTATTTAACTGAGTGATTTTATGTTCACTTAATTATTATACCCATTTAAAGCCATCCATAAAAATTTGCATTCATTTTACTTTTACTTAATTAGTAGCCTTTAAAAATTAATGACGTCAGTATCCCATTAAATTTGTCAAAAGTGATTTTAAACCATGAATGCTTTTAGACTTTTATATTTATTAATAAATATAAAAATTAAATAAACAACTAAGAAAAAATAATAAATATATTTAATAGTTTGTAACATATGGGTATGGAAGGTAGAAATATCGTTTACTCCGACATTATTCCAAGGCTGATATTTGTAATATGTATCACTAGAATTTGAAATTTCTAGCTTGGACGAATAAGGTTTGCGAAATGTTTAACTCATTTGGTTTACCTAATTCTAATAGACAGTCTTATTAATCTAGTATGATTTTAAAATTGCTTGTTTAAAATCTGTATCGCAAGGAATTTAAGTTTATAATTGGGAAGGGGATAAATATATAAGCTTTAGAGTTTTACCCCATTGCTAATGGGAAATTACTGATTTGGGTGCCAGATTAACGACAATCTGGCGCTGGTTAATTTTGGCATTCGAACGTGTCCCCCAACTATTCACACATTGAGATTCGTCTATTAGGATAAAAAGGATTCTTATATGCTTCATCATGATAATTCATTAATAAAGTAAATTTACTATTTATTATTGGAA
>JABUQX010080169.1:17500-18898 GCA_015478945.1 Trachelipus rathkii
ATTATTATATCATATATATTATTATAATATATAATAATTTATATTTATATTTGCCCATTTAGAACCCTAGACCATTTACATCATCCTCCCTATTCAGCTATAAATGCTCATTCTCTTCAGGAAGGCCACCATATACAGGATACCAATTTTGGAATATTGTCCCAAACTGAGGAACCCGATCTTCAGTTGTTAGAATCCTTGTATATTTGGCATCTCAAACAGACCTTAAATGAAAATCTAAATTTTAACAGTCTTTTAATACTGAAGTGAGATTTTGTTTAAATCTAGAACTCTTTACTATATGATATTGTAATTAGTAATTTATCTTTATGATTTATTTATTTTAACTTTATATTATTTTAATTATTATTGATTTTTATAATATTTTTGTTTAAAATTTTTATTATATTGTAAGCCTTGAAAATGGGAAGAAGTATTCTGACCCGAAACTAGTCGGCTAATAAATTATTTAAAATGTTTAAATTCGTTTTGGTAATACTCGCTATTATATATATATATTGTCTTGGCAAATTAGATAGGGTGAAAATTTAATGAAAGGAGAGATGTGAGTGGACTGTATGTTGTTTTTGTTGTTACCCCATAATTTGTCAAAACATTTTCCCAAAGTTCCCACCTTCATTTACTATTCTCTGATAATACTATCATTTGAATAGAAGGATTGGAGGTGAGATTCTTTGGCCAATTATAGTATAATATTTGTGTCATAAGAATATCATGGATAAATTCAGATATATATACACAGGGAGAAGCGTCAACAAACGCAGCAATATATATGCAAAGGGGGAGATGCGAATGATTGATGAAAGACCAATCAATCACGCATTTCTACTTTCGATCAGGAAGAGAAGAGTCAACAGCAGATCCCTGAAGGGGATCGAGAAAGCCCCCTACGCCCGCCGAGCCATGCAACTATCTCAGCGTCCTGATATAGTGCATCAGTGAACCTTTAGATAGAAGGAAGCCAGAGATAGCATGCAACAGATGTAAATCTTAGTTATGAAAGAAGAGGAAGGAAGGGGGTTAGTATCGTAGGTGTTGCAACAATAAGATGGTTAGTAATCTACGATAGTTCTACTGAATAGACAGCAATAGAATGATGTGTGATTTTAAATTAAGGTGTGGGGTTAGATCCCATTCCTTGTTGTGATCACAGAGTTTGATGGGACCTCTTTCGCACATACACAACCATTCACTTCCTTAAAATTAACTTAGCTAAACGCCCGACAGAGCACGATACATAGTTTCGTTCTGGAGGGGGGGGGTTCATGTAATACAAAAAAAGGCTTCAGATACAAAGGAAGTAGTCCGCAACTTTACAGAGTTGTCACCTCGACATCTTAATAGTAAAACGAAAGGGATTCAATACTCACCGACGAT